>JAQGBD010001230.1:0-17829 GCA_034698165.1 Punctoribates punctum | reverse complement strand
AAGTTCCTCTGAAAGGACTGATGAGCTTCTCGTTTGTCACACATCTGTTCCAAATTCAAATCATTTTTATATAAAATTATATAATTTTTATTCAAAACTTATTCATATAATAGATTTGAAATATTTGTCGTAAAATAAACTTGGTCTAATCGAAAGGACAATAGTTTGTTTGAATGGATGTCTATACAGATTCTGTTCACAAATTTCCTGAATTAGAGTCATATTATTCATGTAATTGAATTCAAATATCATATGATTTTCAAAGAATCGTTTTATTATTCAGTGAAAAGCAATTGAATGGATTGTTTGCATATTTGAAATGATTGTGATTTTGATCAGTGGCTGCCTTCAGATCCGTTGAGTTTGTTGTACTACTCTTGTGGTCAACACTTGTCTTAAGCCTGAGTTATGTATCACTAAACGGGTATTGCGTGCAAAACACACCCGAGAATCCATTTTCTTGTTATTATTATTTTACAAATATTCAAATGTATTGATGTTTGAGTGCAATAGTCTTTTGTTAGCTCTGAACTCAGGACTTATCCCTGGGCTATATTTCATAGGTTTTGTCTTTTGATGTAATTTCGATGGCGTCTCTCAAAAGTTATTATAACTTAAATGGAAATAATTTTGACATTTGGAACACACGGGAGAGGGTCGGCACCTCCACTAACCCAACACCCGATATCCCAAAACTACACTTAAAAAGTTTCTGAAGAAGTCCTGAATTAGAAAATTATTAGAATTTGTTGGCATTTGAGGCCATTTGGGGCCAACAGTGCGTGACTTAACGTCAGACACTTTTAGCAGATTTTCTCCCAATTTATTCCCTGAAAATGTTTTAAAGTTTTCACAGTTTTAGCACTCATTTGATTGACTTTATATGAAATTATTTTTCTTCAAATCTATTCAACTATTGAGTCATCGTTTGGTAGACTCCATTCATCGGACAAATTCAAAGAAGTCCTTCACTTTTTAAGTCTAATGTCTGAGACTTCACAAGTCTAATGTCCTTTCTTTGAATTTCAAATTCATATCAATGACATTAGACTATTGATTGGGATGTGGTGTCTGTGCTATCAATGGGCTCTTCTATTGGTTTTCCGATTACAACACTACTCTTGTCTTTGATTCTGAGAACATTCCTTTTATAAGTAAAATCATTTTTCATATTATATAAGTCCTTTGTTGAAAAATTGTTAACAATTAGGGGATAGAAGTGATAAACAGGTCTAAAGAATATCTGAGATTCAATTTTCATGCTTTCATTGAATGCATTTAAAGTTTTGAAACACCGATGAAAATGAAAGTCATTGTAATTTTGTTGGGAAAACCATTTCTCAAACTGTTTTCTAAGAATTTTATATAAATTTCTATATTTTCAAAACTAGATCTCAACTATTGTTGAGGAATAAGTAGTGGAAAAAGTTGGTCGAGTGCTCACCCGCTCGAGTCTATCAGTTGAAGTCTTTGTTGGGCGCCATTATGTGCGACACAATTCTTCACCAATATATCAAAACCGGCTAAACATCACCAAAATTAATTCATATAACTCTCCCTTTGATTTATATGAATAACTTACTTTTTTCACTCTTCATATGAATGAGCAAGGTTAATGGATCGCCGACAGTTACTGGTCCTGAGGTACGAGTTCCTGCGATTCCAAACCCCCTTCTGATTTCCATTTGGCACTGGGGAGGGTTTATGGTAAACACTACAGGACTCCCAGTATTTACTCTGAAAATAACAATCAAGTATATAGAAAATAACTATTTGAGCAAGATTATCTCTAAATTGTTAGTAAGTAATAAATATTTTATTATTATTTGTGAGAAGAAACTAAATTCAATCCGTTGTAAGTATTTTATGGGGAATATTGTGCTTAAAAATTACCTCTAATTATAAGCTATGAAAAAGCCGTAAAAATATAAGAATAAAGTCATTTTTCTTATCAATAAAATCCTTATTCAATTGACTTTAACTTATTTTCAACTCTTTCCAGGAGTTGAAATCAGTTTTGCTCACTAATAATAAGAGAGTTGTCCATGGTATATTTTAGTGGTAGACTTCATTAAGATAATAATGGATACCAATTGAGAAAAGTCTGGTTAAAGTATTTCCTCGTTTCTTATATTTTCATTAAATCAATGGTTTTTGAGTATGTTTTCTATTATCTTCTCTTTTATTATCATCTAATTTGAAAATATTTGCTTCGATTGGTTTGTAATCGAGTTTTACTCAATTCATCACTGGATGGTTAGTTGTATGGCATTCCTTCACTACTTCCGATCCATAATATTCATCACAAGAGAGTTAAATGAGATTTTTTTAGATACTTGAATAAGATTTGTTTGAAAGGTGTTATTCTGCGGTTAGTTTTAAGTTCATTTGGTTGCCTCTAATCGTAAGTCACAATTGACTGAAACCAGTGCTGATCACAGACTGAATCGGAGAAAGTCTGAGTCATTGACCTCTGGAAGCGGTCATAACTGAAACGGACCTCACAATTGAAACACTTTTTATGAACTCTTGTTTTTCGCTCGATTTTGTTCGGATCAAAGTTGCGGTAAAATTGAAAATTAAATTTAATAAAACTTACTCAACGTTAACGGCAGGAAAGGTAACAGTTTTCCAGAAATCACTTCCATATTCACAGGTCACCCGATAGTGTTCATCAAATTCCTCTTCAATCAGCGAATTGTATTGAATTGAAAGAGTATTCCACATCAGTTGATCCCGTCTCTGAATAAATTACATATTTTTAATAATTAACCTTGCTCTTCTTATTTTCACTCTAAATATTTTTTTTCCAAAACTTTAATGTTTTATTCTTAAAGACATTTTCAAAAGATGACTGATTTTCGTCTTTGAAATATGTTTTCTATTTTTTCATAAAATGACTAAAAAATTAAACAAAAATTTTAAGAATTCTAAGAATTTTTTGTTTGTTTTTTGAAATGACTATTAATTTAATTGATTACTCAATTATTTACTGAATTTAGTTCATTAAAAGGTGAATATTGATTATGTCTTAATTATAGGATAATGATTGTCATTTAACATAGGAACTGACCCTTGCTTCCCCGGGAAGTGTTGGGTGATACATCTCTTGCCTGCCAAGAGTACCGCATTGGTTAAGCCTAATGAAGAACTCGTAGTGATTTCTTCCGGAGCCGTTAACATAAATGCAGTTAAGATCGTGAACATAGCCTGAGCTGTAGACCAATCCGGTGAAGGTTCCGTTGAAATGAATGCTGACTTTCATGTACTCATCAGAGCATTCAGCGGTTATGTCTGTTCGAGTGGTGGTCATCAATATGTTAGGTATTGTCACAACATTTCAATGAATTTATTGTTAATTTAGATAATGAAAAGAAGTCTTGTGTTTACGGAAGAGGTTTCTGTCAAACTCTTATTGAATGTGAATTTTGATATAATTGAGAAGAAATTCGTGAATTTTTTCTTAACATTCATTAATACGAAAACCTCTGAATCGACTTATAATAGGAAAGTTTTTTTTGGTTCTCTTATTCTCTTTTAAAGGTTTGATAAAAAAGCATAATTTCATGTTTGGTGTCATTCATTCGTATCGTTTATGTCATGAAATTCAGACATTAATTCAGTCATTCGTCCGACGATTCAAATGAATATTTATGTAATTAATAGTAAATCAGAAGAAAAGTATAGAAATAGCTTTGAATTCATTGTTTGCAAAACAAGAGGCAAACAATTGTTAGGCATTCCTTACGCTCGACTCGAGTGATGTTTAGGGCCGGTCTTCTGACAGAACCTGCTTGGGGTCCGAAATGGTTGCTCATCACAACACTGCCACCGAAACCAACCGGTTGTGTAGAACTGCCACCGAAGCCGGTGAAAGGCATTCCCGGATTAAACACCTGATTATTATTAGCCGCGGGGTTTCTGAAGCCACTGGGGATACCGGGCAGAGCTGGCATTCGTGGCGGTGAATAGGACTGTGGGCGCCTGAAATCCATCCACCGAAAGCGGTTTTCACTGCCAGACGCCATCATATTGTCAACTAATGGCGATGTAGTGGTCGTCGAGTTTATGGCTGATTCAGTAGTCGAGAAGAGACTATTGGTTGAGGCATTGGCTGTGCTCTCATCCACTGGATTGGAGACCAGAGTGGTCTCAATGAGTGTCTCTGATTGTGTAGTTAGACTCAGGGGTATATATTTTTCATTGCTATCATTGGTTTGATTGCCATTTAATGTTAATAAACTAGTGATTGGTTCCAAAGAGTGCACTAAACTAGAAGTCTATGACAGGAGACGAAGAAATTCGGTTAGAAATACATTTGAAGGGATTTTAGGGGTTATTGGAATATATTTGATATGATTCTCACTGAAAATATTAGGGCAAGAGTTCCAAAAAAGAGCCACCGGTTGTCATGAGTTTGATATATCATTTTGATGGTGAATAGCATCAAAAGCTGCCTATGATTTGAGAAAAAGAGATCAAATAATGCATTAAAATGTTGAAAGAGAAAAGTTTCTGAAGGAGGCGTTAAGACCAACACAATGACAAAGAATATGCTTTCAAGTTATTGATTGAGTTGAATAAATGCAGTTCTAATGCTCTTCTGACGAGTCAATGATAGGTAAGCCATTCAATGGCCATCTGTTTGATGCTCGCAGTTATGCATCCATTACTGATATATTGACTTTTTAATCCCATATAGTTTTAGAGCCAAATGCATGAGAAAAGGCATTTTGGCATTTGCCAGATATAACACACATATAATTATTACTCAACACTCACTCCAAGACTATAAATAAGGAGTTCGTTCAGTGCATTGAGAGCATTGTCCAGATCAAACATTTTTGACAAAAAAAAAATATATAAAACTATTCTATGTCTGTGTCTTTGGAGTGACTTTATTTGCTCATTCGACCTGAAAATTTTGATTCGAGGTTAGCCTTTCACCAATACATGCATTTGATGGTCACACCGATTATCTATAAAACTCTTCACTTTCTACCAATACTTTTCTTTTATGCTTTTTTGTGTCTTTAGTAGTCTTGAGTCAGACTTACATTAAATCAATAGTTTTGCCCACAATTTGATAATTCATATAATAGAAGGGAAAGTATTTTGAATTTTGAAGACCAAAAAAATTATTAAACTTTTATTGCTTTTGCTTTGAATAGAAGACAAAAGCGTTTATAGTTCAGAGAAAGGCTTTAATATGAGAAAAGTTTTGGACTCTAAACAAAAGGACTGCCAAATGAAGATTTGATGGATTCGCCCACCGCTACAACCAATACATACCTAATGTTTATAATTAACTGCCTTTCAATGACTTTTATAAAAAATAAATCTTTTGTTGAATACAAAAATAATTGTATAATAATAGGACTGAATAGAGATTTCATTGAATACATTGAGAAGAGATGTTCTGACTAGAGATCAATTTGTAGGAAAATTACTTCTTCTATGGGTTTCATTCAATTAATCCAAATTGAATTATTCAGACAATAGTTATATGAATTTCAAGCAATTGGTGACTGACATCAACGCATTCAAACCACGATTATTATTCTAATATCAGAATTTTTTTTGACGGATCCTTTAAACTCTCAAATTATTATTTTTTAAATAATTTATATTTTATATGAGAATAATTAAGTCTTTAATCATTTCCTAAATATGGATAATGCCTGGATAAGTTCGATGAAATTTGAAATTACTTTTAATCAATAGAATCTGAAATTTTAATTAAGTTTAAGTGAAATCTATTATATAATTGATTCACTTCAGGACTGAAGACATTGAGTGATCTTCAAAGGCTTCAAATGATTTGTTTCGTGAACTCGAAAATTATAATTTCATTGATTTTTTTTTCGTTTAACAGAAATTCTGAATTTAATATTTGTTTTATTGTTTTATAGTTTGTATTATAATATTTATACCAAAACTGATATTAAAAGTATTTTGAGACTGACTTTTAAATTAAACCATGAAGTTTATTACTGTTAATTCTTCAAACGTTGCATACTTACATTTGTAAAAAGACTTCAATTTCCTTAAACTTTCTTATTTTTTTTCATCACGAAATTGAAATATTTGGCTATCAATCAAATGTTTGACTAAACCTGACATAAATGTAGTAATAATTCACAATTTTATCATTGAATTGCATTGAATTGCACTGAATTGCAACGAAAAAGAGGAGATTTATAATCTGGTGTAACGATTGTTTGTAAACTTGACCCGACTTTAGTTGTTTTCAGAAACCCTTATACTGACTGAAAATTTAATTTTCAAAATTCATTTTCGAAGAAATATTTTTGTTTAACTCAATTCGAAGTGATTTTCAGATCAAATCTATTGAATTTGTGACGAGTTTACAAAAGCACTGACAAAACAAAACCAAATTCTCGACTAATCAAAGATGGATTAGTTTTTGAATGAATGCCAGATATTCGGCAAAACATTGGAAACACTTCTGGTTTTCAGTGTTTTCAGTGTCACAACAAAACAAAACAAAACCAATTCCTGGTCTTAACGGTCAACACAAGTAAACTATAAATGATTTGTTCGTTCTATACATACATTCATTGAAAGGAAGAAACATAAAAAATAAGATTTGAAAATATAATTACAAAATAATAATTTCGTTTTTTGTCGAATCTTTGGTTTACTTCCGAATATTAGCATAGATTTGATGGCTTTCCTCATCTCTCATGATATCCCAATTGAATGTTAAGTATAGCATAACTGGGAAATTGATTTTTTTTTATAAAAGCGAGAATTACTCGTAAAATAAGCGTAACATAAATGAGATCTTTATTTTTAGTATTCATATCAAACTTTTCGGTGAAATTTATTGCATCAAAACGAGTAAATCGTATCGAAAAAAGGCGAACAATATTTTTGCCTAACATTTAATTAAAGGTGAGTTCAAAGCTGCGTAAAGTTCACAACAAAGAGGTGTTAATTATACTCTAGGAAAAGACAGTGGAGAAGACATTGACGACAGTGGAGAAGACATTGACGACAGTGGAGAAGACAAAAAAGACAAACTTGTTTTCCAATTCCCGCTAAAAAAAGAAAAATCTTTTCTCGATATATAACAAATTGTGATTCGGAAAAGAGAAATACATTTCCAATGTATCTCTTATTTGGTTTTTATTATTATTATTTGTCTCTTATATTGTGGATATGGCGTGAGGTTAACAGCCATTCATTAGGGTTTCCACTCATTATTTTCTATTATAAATTCACTTTCAATAAAACATATCATTTGAATGATATATGAATTTTCAAACACTCGTTACATGAATTGAAAAATGAAGACGAAGTGCATGAATACCATTGAATTGTAAAACTTATGAATAGCACAAAACTTTAATATCAAATGAATTACAATCGGAGTCATTATGTAATTGAATGCATGCGACAGAACTACTGAAGAACTCATCTGAAATTTTTTGTGATAATCAAAAAGAAATCACTTTCAACGGCACAACCGTTGGAACCGCTCGAATGCGAAATTAAAACTGTATTCTTAAACACATTTGTAAATTAAGTATTTTTTATGACCAAAACTCAAAACTTTTTGTCGGCTGAAAAAATATGCTCTCAAAAGATATCCAGTGATTCGCCAAAACCTAATAGACTTCAAATTCAATTTCATTGTCAGCCATAATAACACTTGTTTTGCCACAAATTGCCACAAATCAGTCACTTTTTTACCATTCAAAGCATTCCCCAAATTGGTGTAAATGTATTAAACAGACGATAATTGTAATTCTCATTCCGTTCCCATCCTTGGCTACAATCTTCCCATTGATTTCAATAGTGAATACAGTTTTCACTTTCCATTCAAATGATTAGATTTAAAAAAAAATTGAATTCATGGATGATCTGAGAAATTGCATTATTTGTTGAATTCTAACGGGAAAATGGAGCAAGGACAAACTCATTCATAATAAATTCTTAACCGCCACTTATTTAAGATTTATGCTATCTTATTATCTGACTATCAGTTATACAATTCCGGAATATAAAAAATTTACAGTTGATTCTGAACGGAATAAACGTTGGGTGAGATTTGTCTGTGAAATGCAATTAATCAAAACTATTCGAACAAATCTTTGAGAAAAATTGTTATTAAAATATTGAATGACTTTAAAAATATAGCGAATCGTCTCAACTATTGTTAGTCACCAAAGTATATGAAGTGAAACCACTTCCACAATAGAAAACTCTTATCTGAAACAGATTTTTAGTCCGGTCTAATGTTATGTAATGTAATAAAGCCGTCAGAAGACAAAAGAAATGCGAACTTCTTTTTTAAACTCAATAGGAAATCAAAAATAAGGTTTTTTCCAAACATTTTTTTTTTTGCTTCGAAGGAAACATTAGTTGGAATTTCTGACAAAATATTTCACTGAAATCGTAATCATTTTGTCCAAACAGTCATTCATTCTGTTTATATAAAAGATGTTTTGAAATACACTTTTTCTATGAAAGTTATTCTTTTCTCTCTTTGTATTGAAGAAGTCATAATCATTTTGGGTGATTGTCTGAGCACAGGTATAGTGGCACAGGTATAGTGGCACAGGTATAGTGGCACCGGCTAAGGTGTGAAATAGATTGCAAGCGCGTGCATTTCACTAATGATAATTACAAATCTAATGATTATTTTGAAAAAATGCTTTTGTTATTCGTTTTTAAAATGAAAGTCACAATTCTTTAACTTTTCAATGACTTAATATGGGATTTAAGGAGAGGACAGTTACCGTTCGGTTACTTTCGGTTCAAAAAGCATTGACCCATAAGTGAAGTTTGTATTCGTATAGGAAAATGAATTATTGGCCAAAATCAAAGAGTTTTAAACACTTACCGAAAATTGACGAATAAATCACAGATTACTTTACGTTTGTACACAAAAACAAAAATCAAATGTTTAGTTCGAAAAACTTATTAAATGTTAGCCTCGACTCAAAATTGATGGACATATGAAAGTAAATTTTGATTCTCTCAGAAAAACATTCAATAAATGATTAAAATAAATTTGATATTAAAAATAATTCACAGAATTTCTGTTTTTGGATAACTTTTAGCGAATACTAGAAATGATTGATCGGTTGGGAAAACATTATAAAACTTTTGATCAAAAGTGGAATATAGACAACACTTGAGTTTAAAACAATGTTTGATAAATAGTTAAAAAAGTTGAGTAAAAGTTATACAAGAGTTGAGTTCTTCTTCACCGGTGATGTTCTGTACTGTGAGTGACTTGAAGTCCAAATGACAAAACTTCTTCACTGTTGAGGAAAGTTGTTTTATGCTGTGTTTGCGCCGAACAGAGATGTGATCCAAAGCAGAAACAACTTACGAGAAATGATGTGAATAACAATGCCTTTAAGAGATTGGTTGGAAAGTTAGTGATGAGGCAGTGTTTGCCGTTCGCCAGCAGAGCACAGGTAGTATCGCCGTATTAAATGTGTTGAAGCGTGGAGTAAGCAGTCGAACCTGTGCTTACCCTGTGCTTAGCCTGTCCTCGTCAGCAGTGAAAGTTTGACGCCAGAGAAAGTGTGTTTCTGAAGGAGGTCACAGATTGATGACCACGTGCTGTAATCTTCACATCTCTTAGCACAGGGTTCGACAGTAGTGCTAAACTGTATTCAAACAAGTTATCAAAAAAATGTGAACAAAAATGTTCTATGAAACTTTCAAAACTGAAATCACCGCCTATTCCTTTCTGGAGGCAACCCTTCGATTGATTTTTGGCATTCATTTGCTATTATTTTTTCATTTCTTTTGAAAGCGTTTTAGTTCTGACATAATCTTCGATCCGAAAGAGAAAGTGTTTCCACTTTACTCTCCAATTAAATTATTGGCAATTCGTGAGAAATTAGCGAAAAAATTCTCCTCTTTCCGAGTGCTTTACAAAATCCATATTAGCGTAAGGATAGGAATGACTGAGCAATGCATCAATGGATTGGGTGTAAACATTGGGTACAATATTGAGTTCGTTTGACTCCAGGTTTCTCATCGACACTAACTGTGGTTAGAAAAAGCGTGTGTTTAAGGCTAATAAACTAACATTTATTAGTGAAATGTCAAACACATCAACCCAGGGGTCAGAGAATCTTAAGTGAAGCCCAACATAACAGACATACAAACAGTGTTTTCTTTGGATTTAACTTAATTTAAAGTTCATTACACAGAATATCGGTTACTGACTTAGGAATCGCACGAAACCATCGCAATTGTATATTAATGTTATTCAGCATTGGGTCCACACATTCAGGCACTGGTGGTCCCACTCATTCAAAGTCATCAAAATCTCATTAGACTTCCGTAATATGCATTCAATTGACGTCTCCTTTGGTTATCAGAATCAGAATTAATGTTATTATTCTTTAAAATCTAATAAATATTTTTAAATAAATAAATAATCATATATTTTATGAGTAAAAGTAAATGTTTATATGAAATTCAGTTATTTGATCTATCAACCTTTCACTCACAATATCTCCTGATTTGAAAGCATTCTCTTTTATATTTTGCTCAAATTGTTTAATACTTTTTTTTACAAATAGAGTCAATGATTTCAAGACCACTTCATTTTTATTCAATTTATTGGACTCTCTTTTCATTATAACAAAACATTTTTATAAATAGAATCAATATTTTGAGTGAAATCAAGTGAATAAAGATATTAATCTATTGTTCATCGGATATGATCTATGAAAATATCAATAATAGTTGAGATTTGATTCCTTCCTCAAAAATAAACATTTTGTTTCCGACTGTCATTCGTCTCAAAGATTTATATTATTGAAAAAGTTTTTCACTCTCTTTATAAATGGACTCTTTGTTAGTGGACTCCAAGAGACAACTTTTTAAATTTTTTTAAAGTCTTTTTTTGCCAAACTTAGAGTTTTTCTTTTAAAAATATATGTCGTTTTCGAAAAACACTAGTATTTCAAAGAATAGATTTCAAAGAATATTTCAATGAAGGCTGAGTTTAGTGGTTTTCAGACCAAACAGTGGTCTACAAACTCGCTCCGAGAGTGCGAATAGAGAGAAAAAAAGATGATTTTGAAATACAATTGCAATGAAATGCGAAAGTGTTTTGAGATACGCAGCACAGGTATAAAGTTTTTCGGGTTTATTGTGCGAAGGAATCCTATATCGAAAGCTCACATAATTCATAATTCATTTCTATTCTTACATTTTTGAGAATAAATTCATATCAATTTTGAAAAGTAAATTCATTTTCCTCTTCTGACATAAATACCAGTTTTTCTCTTTGAGTTTCTGACTTAATGCAACTTTTTTTTCATTTAGGAAAAGTGTTTTGGATGTGTTTTGGTCAGCATTTTATTGCTTTAAAATATTATTTTTTCAATTTTCATAACAACATTACAATTGTTATTCTGAACTTCAATGAACTAAAATCCGGACTATTATTGTTCGAATGCAATGAACTCATTGCACTATTTTATTAATGTTGGGTTAAGGTTGATGTTAAGGTCCTTTTTCTATAAATGGTTTTCCCTCTCCAAAGCTCTATCCTCTCGTGATTCTTATCATTTGGACTCACAGTTTGAGGCAATCGCTAAACAAATTCCCTTTTTATGGCCTACTATTAAATGTTTGTCTTTTTGTTAAATAATATAATTTGTTGTTTTGTTTGTATAATAATTTAAAATCAATCAACAAATATATCACTTAAACCCCAAACTCCTTATCTTCCGTTAAATCATTTATTTTCGATTTCAACCAATCGTTTAATAATTTTACGTTCAATTCAGTTATGAAAAGCGAAACTTTTAATAAATAAATAGATATTATCAGAAAAATTCTTCCGAATTACACCAATCAATCATTTTTTAAATAATTCAATTTTAGAAAAAAAATTCTTTTGAGTTATTAAACAATTAAATAGTGATGTCTGTCATCCCTTCCAATGGTTTATAATCAGTGTTTTGATAGTTTTGTCCTTCAATTCCGTTAAACTCGTGTTTTCTCAAATCTTTGTGTTTATTAATCAATAGTTTTTGATTAATATTCTGAGTTTTGAGACCCAATAAAGAAGTTATGGTGAGAACTGAGATGAGGGCACAGATCAGTGCAAATGCAAAGACGAGAACCAATTTAGAAGTAAGACATTGTGTCTGATCTTTGCTGATGAATACCTTATGTATGGCTACAGAAATGTAATTATTCTATCAAATTGTGTGCAAACAATTTCGTTGTCTTACAGTCGATAGTTTTGTTGAACGTCTGATTTTGATTGTCAATGGAGTCACCAATTGATAGTAGCGTTGAGTTGGAAACGCCGACTGCTGTCAGTGGCGGGTATGAAGACTCCGAGTCATTGTTGTGGTCGGCCGTCAATGCCGTCAACTTTTTATCCATAATTATAGCTCTAATGGCAGACGAAGTGTTTGAGTTCCTCTTTATTCGGTGGAGCGGTGGACTCGAAGGCCTAGTGTTGGATGTGTTGTCACATTGAATCTATACGCATATATACGCATATATTTTGCATCAGAACAAAAACACTGGTATTTAGAGTGAGTGCTAAACTCAGGACCAAACCTATCATTTATTCTTATTTTATTTCAAACCACGAAAATTCAGTGAAAGGTATCCACGAATGGCTAATAGTAATAACTTTTGAAGGATTTAGAGCTTTGAGAGCCTCTGACCCAAAGCTCTACAGCACTACTCTATCTCTCTCTACCTCTCAATCGATACTTAAAACCAGAGAAAACTTATCCAGTCTTTTAAATTATTCAATCGAAACGAAAGCGAAAGTAAAATCAGAATTAAAATTTGATATCTTCTAAAATCGAGTAATTTCTTATCTATTCTGTTCTCTAATCGTATTATTTGATGAAAATGAAAAACAAAAAACAACCTTTCTCCAAAATGCTTACCTGAGGACATGTAGTGTTGCATATAATGACAGTGCACTGAATGTTCAGATTAGTTCTGTCGGGAAACTTGAATGCGGGAAATGTCGTGAAATACACTTTGAAATCTGACGGCGGATTTGCCATTAGCTGGAAGTTGGGTAGAATGCCCTTGTCAATTGAACAGCTGAGTCCAAGAACCACATGAAAGAGAATCAGTTAATTAACGAATTCAAAGACCACTTTAGCTGTCATTTAGTATCAAATGTTAATTAAAAATTAATTAAAATTAGTGTTTATTTTAGAAATCAATTGAGAGTAAAGAAAAACTAAGGAATGTATATCTGAGAAAAACTAATAATAATTATCCGGAGCTTTGAAATTGGATACAAAACTTTAGTGGTTGCTATCAATCATCATTACATAAGACTTCACTGACTATTGAGTTTTCAAATGAATTCGGTTTTTGAGTAATGATTATAATAAAAGCGATCCTTTGATTACTTTTTAAGAAGTTTAAGAGATTTACGTCTTCTATAGACTGAAGAATAAAAACTCTTCGCATAAGAATTATTTGAATATTATATATAAGTCCGGTTAAGGCAATGGCTGACTCTTATTCTTGGATCGGATGCTTTTGAATGCGTTCCCCATTTATTCACATTTAATTAAATGCTGAAAAATCAATTTGGCAAAAGTGTCTGCAAGTATTTTATCTGTAAAAATATGATGGATAAGACTTTTCAAATCACTATACATATTACTCGGGAATGACTAACGAAATGCTAATCAATAAATATTAGGGAATTCTACTCAAATCAATGCAGAGTTTATTTACTTTCACTCATCCGAGACTTGAAAGGGAATTGCTTTCATCGTTTAAGTGATAATGACTTCTAATATGGAGTATTGACTTATGAATGACCACTACTTTCCAGACATCTATTCAAATAACATCCGATCTTAAAATTCAATGCCTTTTCATATCTTTCGTCAGTTTATTCGTTTTTAATTCTATTGTTAACCAAATACGTGATTATTGACAAATATGTGCAAAATTTCTCTTATTATAATAGACTATCATAGCATTGGGAGCCCAAAGTGGGTGAACTTGGCCCAAAAGTACCCTACTCAAAACGAATATTATTTGAGAAAACCCTTCGTTTACTTTCAATACTTGTCCTTAAGACCAATTACCTCAAACCCTTGATAGCTTGACATCAAATTTTTAGATAGTCTATTTGGTAATCAAGATGCTTCGTTCATGTGATTTAGCATTTCTATACCGGGTCAATTAATGTCAATTCGAATCGAATGAAAAATATTTGTAAAGTCCGACCAACTCTTAAATTGGTTGGAATTCTTGGATAAATGCATTAACGAAGTGATGATAATTAGTGAGGATTACCCGTCATTGTTAGTGAGCTCCTGTTTGATGAGATGTGTGCCGTCGTGTGCATAACATCTCGAAACCATTGAGTCGATCCCCTCTTCAATTTGGGAAAAATTATCGATTACTTAGTAAACAATGGAATCGGTTTTTTATAAAGTGGTACCCATTTCTCTAATTTTGATCATAACAGTGACGTCCTGTCCTAAGTCAACAAAGCCGTCAATGGGCTTAAGGAAAGGTATTCTTCCTTTCATGACATCCATACGGCATTCAATCGAGTCTGAGATGTAAGTGAGGCTAAAATTATGGCTCATCATTCGGTGCACCTCCAGATGAGACCCTCCATACAAACTCTTCCCATTAAACTTGGTCGTGTTTTGTTGACTCTGTTGAATGGCTCTGTTTGACACTACCCCAGTCAAAAGCAAGTCTTGTGGGGCACACTTCACCTCTACTTTCTCATCGCTTGCCTGTTGAATATTGCGGTCATTTTGGACGTACAAAACCAGTTCGTATTCGTTGGAAGACTTTAGCAAAGAAAACAATTAGAAAAAAATTAATCCGAAACAATTGAATAACTAATTATGCAAAGAGTGATATCAATAAAAATTTTGATTAGTTTTGAAATAATAATGATTTATTGCATTTTATGGAATACCTGCTTCTCTATAGAGTTGACCCCACATTGTTTACTATTGGTGACGAAGTGAACCACCTCTGAGCCATTGCCATATGCCCTGCACTCGGATGGAAGGCTCGAAAATATTTGATTTGCATAAATTACTCCGAAAAAAGGTTCTCGAAATTGGAAGTTCACCGCAAGTGAAGTCTTGTTACAGATCACAGACGCTGTCAATGAAAATAACAATCAAAATATGTTTTATATAAAAAATGAAAAATAATAGACTTTTCTTACTCTTAAAACTATTGACTTCACTAATATTTTGGTTTACAGATCTCTCAGTCAACACATCAGATGAGACCTGCGATGAATATGTTGTCTAAAGTATTGCAAAATTATAATTCAATTATTGGTTTTATGTCTTCCATATCTTAATTTGAGTCAAAAGTGTTTTTTAGCCGACAATCAGATCCAGGTTCACATAAATGAAATTCCTTTTATCAATCATTTGATTTCCATCTGAATCTAAAGTAATAAGTATTGGGATTTGTAAACGAAGGCATTCCTAGAGATCCTCCACAGCTTTCAAATTGAAAAATATTTGGCACTAAAAGAGTTCAAAATTGGAGGCCTCACAGTCTCACAATCTTATGAAAGCAAACATAAGTAAGCAAGGTCTTGGTCGCTATTTTTCAAGAATTGCCTCTAAAATCAAATACTAAAACTAATTCGACCTCAAAATCATTGAGAATAACTTGTTTTAAAAAAATGTTATAAAATAAAAAATTCTTTTTGTTAAATATATGGTATTATTTGTTAATTTTTAGATTAGGCTATTTTTTAAACATTTACTCTTTATACCATGTTTATCGAATTCCTAAATACATTAAATTAAATTGCTAGGACAATCTCTGGGTAGGCCTTGAATTTAAATATTTCTAATAAAATTTTGGGAATAATTTTTGTATATATTTGAATATTTATTTTTGGAGTTTATTTTGGAAATCTTAGAAACAGCAGTCAATTAAATAATTATTAGAAGTAAATAACCTTGATTGAACCATAACATTGAACTATGGTAATCGACGATAAAATTTAGACATTTTTAAGTTTAAATAAGTTGGATCTGTTGTTAGAAAAGAAGTTGACTCTTACTCTTTTAAATACAAATTACTAGTTTTATAGCTTATAGTCTATAAGTGAATCGAAAAATATTAGATTTGGTTTGGATTCCAGAAGAATAACTACAGAATATTGTGGTCAAATGTGAACAATATTGTGATTATAACCGGAAAAAGACAATAAACTGCAAAAACTTACCAAAGTTTGAAATGTCAGCCAAATTAGGGAAACACGAATCAAAAGTCGAGTCATTTCAGTGGCAAAAAGCAAATCGAGCGGAGATGTCATCCGATTGATTGAATCCAAATATAATCTAAAATACAAATCAGAGTCAAGTTTAGTGAAATTCGGTTTAAGGGTTTTGCAGACAAACCAATATATTGAGTCTTCTTGAGTACCACTTCTTCTTCCTGTTTCGATAACCGAAAACTTGTGATTCAATGGTTTCAGTGAATAGTTTAGATATTAAGCGGGGTATGAGAGGTATGCTTATTGATGAGACGACCCTATTATTGTTAATTTGTTGCTCTGATGTCGGCCTTCACTTCACGGTTTGTATCATTCAGTGAAATACTCGTAATTTTTTTGACGTCTTTGAGTACAACGAACTTCGAGTCCAGTTATTTGGATTCACTTAGGATTCACTCATTCCTGAAGTTTTTATTTCCTTTTTTTCTAATGCAATAATAAATTCAAAATTCTAGTAAATGAGACATATTTTAGAAATTATTTGTCAGTTTTGAAACATTTTAATCTTGAAAATTTTAAATCGATTAACTCGATAATTGATTAGTTACTGAATTAAAGCATTGAATATCACTCACATTAGTGGACAAAATTATATTCAAACAAATGATATTCACTTATGAAAAGAAACTTATTTGTGAGTTATGGCAGTCACTCACTCAATGACAGGTCTTTCAGACGAGTGTCAAAAATTGAAACATTTTTTCTCCAATTCATGCGATTAAAGCGTTTTTCAAGAAATAGTTGGAAATACTAATTACTTGACTACCGATACAGAGCTGTGAAATCAAATTATAACAACTTATCTGAAAAGAAGCTATAATTTAGAGGTTTGTAAACTTTTTAGTACTTCTTTGACATTAGATTCACATAATTTGATTGAAAAGAATTTTCAGCCAATTATTTGGTGAAACTTTTGATCGTTTTTTCATTAAATTTATAAAAACAAATTGGAATTCAAAGCAAAACAAATTTTAAATCAATATTCTCTATAAAATTGAATTTTTAAAAATTCTCCAATTTATACATATATTTGAACAAAAAATCAATTATGAATCAAATATTAGATTCCAATGAAAACAATTTTTTGAATTTATAACATATTCTCTCTCTCTCTCTCTCTCTCTCTCTCTCTCTCTCTCTCTCTCTCTCTCTCTCTCTCTCTCCACTCACTCACAGATTCAAAAGTGAATCCGGTTATAAGTGACCAGTTAAAGAGAAAATTTTATAGATGCGTTTTGTCTAAAGATAGAAGAAATTCCATAATTCATATAAATTTCATATGAAGTCAATCATATTTAACCATAACTTTCAATAAATAATATTAGCGACAAATCAAACATCGTTTCGTGAGAGAGAGAGAGAGAGAGAGAGAGAGAGAGAGAGAGAGAGAGATTCCAAATATTCTAGAATATATATACTTGGTATATAATCTGGAAATAAAGGAAAATTCCCCCCCAAAAGACATTAAATGGTTTCTATATTTGAGTGATTATCATAAGAAAGTAATAATAAATATTAAATGTTTTCCAAATGGTTTGAAAACC
>JAQGBD010001229.1:0-17842 GCA_034698165.1 Punctoribates punctum | reverse complement strand
TTGTGAGAGAGAGAGAGAGAGAGAGAGAGAGAGAGAGAGAGAGAGAGAGAGAGTTGTATGAAACTGTTCATAAAATATTGTATTTCTTCACTACTCGTTATCCAAATTTTGATATAAAATATATAAAACATTGTGCGCTGAGTACTATGGCGTTGCACTACATATTCTCCATGGATGAGACATACACTGACTAAACACATAATATTCTCTCTTCCCAGTGCTTCAACAGTAAATGTCATGCAGAGGCACGAAGCAAACAGAGCAAACAGGAGAGCACAGAATAGTAGTAAAGCCACATCGGATTATTATCAAAGAGAAGCTCTGATTCTCACCGAAACACACAGCGTTTGATCCAACACTTAGGCATCACCTCAACACCGCTACACTACATCCCCTTCTCCGCAATTCAGTTCCCCTTTTATTACATTTTTTCCTCTGTGTTGTTGGCTGTGCTCTACTCTATTCTGTGTGCTCTACTTTTTTTACTCCATTCAATTCACTAAGTTTTCAGATAACAAAGAATTCAAATTCAATGTAAATAAATAGAGAAATCTGTTGTAAATGAAAATTATTTTGAATTTATGACACATTTTTTTCAATTGATTTTCACTCATTCATTATTTTTATGGAAGAATAGCATCTATTATGTTTTGATCAGAGCTCACAATTCTCTGAATTGTCGAGGAATTCATTATTTTCGATATAAATGTTTCGACGGCTTATGTCATTTTCAATAGAAAGTAGCTTTTTATGGGAGACAACGACTCGAAATATATTCAAACTTACATTTATTATATTGAAAATCACATAACTATTTGTTTGTCTCTAAGGCTATAAGAGATGCAAATCTCTTCTAATGATTACTTGAAAAAACATTTTTGATGCACAAGTGATGGCTCTAAACGACCCAATCATAAGATAATACATTTCTCACAAATGAATTCGTATGAGTTATGGAAGGAGTTGTGGAGCGCACTCCTAATCAAAGGCACAGCCATCTGAATATCGGCACATAATCGGTCTCTTCAGTCGTAAGATTATTCCCTGTTTTTTGTGACTCAAATATTCTCTTAAAACTTATTCAACGATAAAATCCTTTCCAAGAATAAAGAAGTTGTCATTTGTTCGATGAATAGGAGCTATACTTTCAGACCAGAAATCAGGAGATCATTACTATTGATGCAGAGATATCACGAACAAAGTGATCGTCAAAATATTCCGTCACATTATTCGTAAAAATCAATCATCAGCATGGTAATTTTTCAAATCCAACAGAAAAGGGGTGAGCAGGGCAAATTTTAATGCGAATAAATTCTCATTTAAATGAGAGAAAAATTGATAAATTATAAGGTTGTGAACAGAAAATTAATGCCTCCCCCGACAGCTCTGTTGTCTTAGTTTTAAGCTTGATAAACTACGGTCTCTGAAGGCCTGGGTCTAAAACATTCTTAAAAAGTTCTTTTAAAATTTGTTGGTTAAGAATAGCTGTTGTGCTGTTTGTTCTGAGCCTCTCATTACGAGCCCAGTCTTTGAATCGGTTTTTGGTCGATCACACAAATTGTGCTGAAGTCGGCACTAATGACACTCTTTTGCTGCACTTGTGATGCAATTCATTCAAAGCGCTGATTCAGTACTAATATTGAGGCCTTCGCTACAAAAACACAAAATAAGTTTTAGTTTAACTTATTGTGACTCAACTCAGGGCTCTGTTGGGGAACTGCACTGGAGTCCAATAAACCAAAATCTACTAAATATAAGCTTGTTCACTCTGTTCAGACCCATTTTGGCTCTCACTCGCTCTCAATCCCTGTTTCTACAAAAAAGAGTATAACATCACGTCTGAGGCACGGGTTTTATTAGTCTCTGCGGACAGGGATGCGCCATGTGCATGTGCATGATCATCTTACCAATTATTTCTCACATAATAGTCATATCTTTGTTCCGCACTAATAAATCTTTGAACTTAAAAAAATACCTAGACTAATAGTCATTTATTTATTAAAAACAGAATATATTCCTGTTTGCTTATCTCCTTGCTACAAATAAGTTGCTAGAATACAGATTAATCTGAGAATATATAAGTTTTCAGGAACACTGAAAATTTTGAAATAAATTATGAAATATTCAGTTGTTCATGCTGAAATTTTTAGCAGAGAAAATTGATCCTAGCAACATCCTAAATTGATGAAAGCATACAAATCTCAATAATGGTACTAGCACAACAGAATATTCTACGAAAGAGGAAAGTCGTCATTTTGATGATAGTCGAGGAGAATTTTGATTTAAAAATTATTATTAAACTAAACACTCGATTAAATATGAAATTAGGTGTCGGCGCGGAAAAGCATTTCATTCAATATTAAGCGTCATAAATGATCAAGATGAAATGAGCAGAGGAGAGAGGCAACTGTGCAAAATCAGTTAATTTGGTGAAAATGAAAGTAATCTTATTGAGTGGAATAAGTACTCTAAGAAAGTAATCTATGAAAGTAGTTCTGGTGGTAATGCAGTATATGATGGCATAAAAAGTCCAATATTTTATGGCATTAGTGAGCGTTGAGACAAACCAACAACGAATTGTTGTGGCATTTGGTCTCTTCAGTGGCCGACTTGTGTTTTGCACTGCCCTTCAACACAACTCCCCTACAATCGAGAGCTATATAAGGGCTGCAGAGAAATATTGCTGACTTTCCTTTGCCTCTAAATAATAGAAATTTATCAAGTATCTATTCTCTTTGCCCTGGGATCAATATTTGATAGATTGAAGTGTCTTTATTTAATGGAAATTTATCAAGTACATCTGTAATGATACTTCAATCTATCAAATATTGATCCCAACGAAACAATGGTACCTCAAAATATGATTTATATATTATTTAAATTTAGCAAGCTAAGCCAGGTTATGAATTCTTAATAATATTTTTGATATAACTCTACAAAATCTGTATTCGGAAAGAGCTAGCACATTTTTAAGGCGATAATTCCGGTAAAATAGTATATAATAAATATTAATAAAGCAACTCTGGTGAGCATGATGAAATATTCTCCAAGTGTAGACACAGACCAATCTTAAGCCACTTTTTCTCATTTTCTTGTTATATATCTATATAAGGGTTCCATTTATTTTATTTTCCTCTTTTTTTTATTTATTTTTTGTTTCTATTGGTTATTCTGGGCTCAGTTGTCAGTATTCGTGTGCTCTTACATACTATTCTGTGCTATTCTTATACACTCTTTACTATTTTCTTCAGCTATAATAACATTGTGTTTTCCATTTACAATCTTATGGCAGACCTCAATCCCAAACCATAAAATACAGTCGCGTATTGCCATTGCCTTCAATTTGGAGGACTGTTTGCAATCAAATGGTTTAAAATCTTTGTTTATGTCTTTCATTGCGATTCATTAAAAGTAACAATAATTTAATGGAATTAAACATTTGGTTAATAAATAAATTAGCGGAAAGTCTGAGCCAATAGTCGTTTTGATTTGTTTTCAGCTCTCGATTAGACTTAACGTTGAAATTAAGTCATTTCTAGTATAAAGAGCTGCGGCTGCTGTGTGTGTGTCTCTGTGTGTGCGGAAGGGGCTCCGCCACAGAGACATTCAGTCTTACAGATCTCAACCTCAAATCCCAGTGCACAACAACACCCGAACCCAAAACCATCTCATTTGCCAGCGCTGACCATATGAAGCAATTCTATTATAGCGCAGGCAATGGAGTGGAGGCCGCAGTAGTTATACATTACTTTTAAGAGAGTCAATAAAAAAAGTTTTTATAGTTTAGTTGAAGAGTTTTGCAGTTGAGTCGCTTCACCAGTGCCTCTGCCTGTGCTCTACCAGTGCTTCACCAATGCGTTACTAAGGATGCCGTGGATGCAAACATGCATTAATGGCTTTTCTATTCTGCACCGTCGTTATGACAACCCAGTGCTCATAATCTAGTGCTGGCTGGCGCTCGGAATGACCACCTGCAGCCTGTGCACAGCCACAGCCAGGGCTTGCAACCACTGCAACCTCTATTTGCCAACAAGTCATTCAGTCACTCAGGCCTTCATTCTTAAGGCTTAACATTTGAGACGTTATTCTCGCCTTTCATTCAGAGACCAAACAAATATATGGAAGAATTGGTCGCTTTATTCTGTTCTCATTCTGTTCTCTCTGTTCACAAAATTCAATAAAACACAAAACATTTGGCCAACCATTCAATACATTCGTCATATTATTCTTTATGTTTATTGTTTTGGTTCAGATTTTTGCTCGAGATTACCATAAAATATAACTACGGTTTGGAGAGGAATGCCTCCAATGGTCTGATCAATAATAGTTTGCCCATTAAAATTATCTAATGGTCTGAGCAAGTTCAATTGAAACTTTTATTTTTAACTGAAAATTCCATTAAAAATAGACGACTTCTCCAAAATAGCTGTTCTATGGATTCCCTCAAAAGATAAGCAACTGATTTATTGCACTCAATATTTGACTCAGTTTTTAAGGGACTGACTCTCGACTCCTATAGTCTAAATATCATCGATAGAAGGCTTCCAAATGTGAGGAACAGAATCGAAGAGAGAGTAATCGAAATATTCAACAAGATCAATTATTTGGCTCCACTCTGGAAATTGATTTCACTCCTTAAACAATGTCTGATATTCTGAGCGAAAATTTATTTAAAAATATGGTTCGTTTGGTGAATGGGTTTTCCTCACCGAAAACCAGTGAATGGTTCGGACAAAACCATTTCATCTGATTATTAGCGAGCAATCAATGCCTGCCATAGAAGTGGGGATTCAGATGAATGACTAAGAAATAAAAGAGTAAGAGATAGGGAATTGTGTTTTGTGTAACTATGAGTTTGAAGATCTTTCTAATGGAAAATACTCTCAATGTTTGAATAGAATGTGAACCGAATAGAGATTAGTCTGTGCTCTGCACAGGGAGTACTCCCAGTAGTAGTAGGAATCGCATCCAACGGCACTTTAATGTATTATATGGAGAGAAAAATTCAACGCATATTAAGTCAGACGCTATTTTCGGTCAACCATAAGCCAATATGAGCTGCCATTCCTCTCCATTCCTCTCTATTCCTCTCCATTCTTCTCCAACTACGCCAACGGTTTGACAACAATTTTAATTTATTTCTACTCAATATTGAGCCGAAATTTTAATGGGAATGTCATCCAAAGCCAAGAATGTTATGCGTTTATAGCATAGCTTACCACTACTTACCAAGTTAGCAAGTTAGCAAGCTTCATTACAACTATGATTAGAATTTCCAAATCATTTATAAATAATCTGATTCTCAGAAACTTATTATATGAGAAATTCTTCTCATTTTTTGATCTGAACACCAAGCTCATTCGTCCTCATTGAATTAATGGAATCATCTTGGAGAATATTCGAGTAGAATTCATTTCATTAGACAGTTTGCTCCAAATGGTTGTCATCTCTGATTATTAACATAGATTTTTGGCAAAACAGACATATAATGCAGTCTTTGTCGCGAAGGGACCGACAAATTACATTCAGACAACGCTAATAGTGATAGTGGTGGTGCCTCTGGCGCTCTATAAAAGCATTGTCATGTCTGCAAATGGTGAAGTGCTGCCCATCGGGACTGACAAAGAATATTTTCTATTCGCATATCAAACATCAGAGATGCAGATTTGACACAACATATGAGTCGACGAGAACTCACTCTTTCATCTGTTTGCTAGACTAACGACTCTCAAGCCTTTTAGGATCTCTCTCTCTCTCTCTCTCTCACTCTCTCTCTCCCTCTCCCTCTCCCTCTCCTCCAATATATATCTATAATAATAATAAATAAGTCATATATAAGTCTAATGTTGTTATATTCACCGTTAGCTCGACTTTACTCAATACAAACACAATCTAACGAATGTGTTTTGAGAATTGCCGGTCTGTCCAACAAATAAGTCATAGCAGTGGCGTAACCCTTCCATTGAATAATTTCCATCTATTTAGTTTCCTAGAATTTCCTGGTCTTTCTCTTTCTTCTGTAATAAAAACAGAATTTACATTACTTTTGAATAATAATTAAAAATGAAATGAAATATAAACTTGGATTTGAAAAAAAAATGTATAGAATTGTCGGCATTTCTGGTGGAAGTTCCTCTTTCTGACAGAATAGTGACGTAGTGTGAAGTGTGGCACTCATTTGAACACTCTGTTACTGTTTTAAAAGGCCAATTTGCCTAGAACATTTGTTAAGGACAGATGAAAGCTTTCGTCAAATATTTATTCCGGTAATGCTTTGGAGGGAAACGACTGTTATGTCCGCCACTGGGCTCCCGATAATCAAAACGCATAGATCTTCATAAAGAAGACTCGATTTGATTTCAAAAATACTTTGATATACTCTTTGAACTCAATTTGCAAACGAATTGTAGATATTTGTGAAAAAACCATTGAATAAAAAGAAGAGGGAAAGGGATGGAGAGAGAGAGAGTTTGGGAATGAGATAGAGATCCATAATATTGTTGATATTGGGTCTAGCACTTATTTTTATTTAACTAAATTATTTGAATGCAGGATAATTTGATTTATTGTCAATCAAATTATCGATGAAATTATATTTTCGAAGCCCTGTTCGACGGCTTATCTTCAGAATTGGTTTTTAATTCAATTGAGAGACGAAAAAGTTTTCAAAAAATAATTCTGGGTTTTGGTCAGTCTCTGGACGGAGAGAATTCAATTGAATAAAGTGACCAAAACCTATTCCATGGCGACCACCGCCACCACCGCCAGTATTAATGCTAAAACAATAATTTCTGGACTTTCCATTAGAGTCTGTCCCTCTATTCTGTGCCCTACTCTTATGAAATGAGGAAAAAACGTCTTAACACTCATTCAGAAAAGTAATCTGTTTTTCTGTGTGTTAAACAAGAAGAGCGACACAATTGATAATTAGATTAAGAAATGTTATACGAATTGTGTACTCACTCTCTATACCACTCCATATACCAGTCCTCACATTCTATTCAGTTAAGGGATAGACTCAAACAGAATGAAAAAAAAATTACTGAAAAACTGTTCAAATAATTTGTAGTTTTTTACTCTCGTTTTATTGGAAAATACAATTTGTCGTTAATTGAGAGCACAGGGTTGAGAGCACTGGGTTGAGGATAGGCTCACAATTGAGTTAAAAATCATTTAATTAAGTGCTGGAAAAAAAAATTGAAACTTCTTTTCGACTAAATATTCTGTGGAATACTTGGTATTACCCAAAGCGGAAGTAAACTTGTTTAATTTGATAATTTTAATTCACCAGGGTATTTGATCAATACTATTGATGAAATAAGCAATTAGTGATGTAGTGCTTAACATCCAGCAAATAGATTTTATTGACTGGTAAGCCCTCACAATCGGAAAGAGAAACGCCAGAAGAACTGACCAAGGTTGTTTAAAGTGAGCCGGCTCCTTTTGTTTTCCACTCAGTCTGGTCTATAACTCCAATAATCAGACAAAAGATGAATAATCAAAGTTTTGAGAATTTTGAGTCCCAAATGGGATCCACCCATAAAACAATTTACAAAATTTTATTAATATTTGTGGAATAACCTTGGTCACTGTCGTGTTTGATGTCACTCTTATTGACTGTACAGATATTGGATACAAAAGGCAGAAGATTTATAACTTAAGTGAGTGTTTAGGCGGCATATGTCGAGTCAGTGGAAGTGATGGGCACCGACAACATATTAATAGAACTGGTCATCGCCTGTGCTATCACTCTATCTGAAAAATATGTTGCCAGACAATAGGCATACGACTGTCCGCTCTCTCTCTTTTTTCTCGGATCATATTTTCAAATAGACAACAATACACGGGAGCGTCTCATTTGAGCCATGAGTAAAAAATTGTCTAAATTTTGTCAGATTCGCTAAAATTCAATTATATTGTGTCAGTGAAGCACAAAACTCAACATAGAAATAGTCAAACAAACAATATATCAAATAAGATATTCCAAACACAACAGTGCCTTCCAATAGATGTTTTAATGTCTTCCCATTTTTCGGGGTCACTACTCAGATATCACATATATTTCTTGAGATACTGTTCCCTTCTGTATTGAATTCAACTGAGCAAGATAGAGATTGAGAGATGCTCAAGGAGTGGCAACACAACCAGACCTGTCATAAGCCTATTCCAAAACTATTCGTCTCAATGTCTTCCACCAACTTATCTCCTATTTTCGATAATTTAGCAATGTCATTTGTGTTTAAGCTAAATTTAACATGCACAAACAAGCAAAACATTGTATTTTTCTTTCAAATATTCAATTTGAATAAATAAAGACCTTTTTATACTACAATTTAAGTGATTGTTTAGCTCAAGGAAGTGCCGAATATCGCTCGGAATGACATCAAATATGTTGAGTCCATATATAATAAATACTCCATATATTTATATAATTCAATTTGACATTCAGTTCACTGAATTATTGGCGACAAAATACTTGTCTATTACTGCTATAAAAGAAATGAAATTCTCCAAAAATGATGAGAGAGAGAGAGAGAGAGAGAGAGAGAGAGAGAGAGAGAGAGAGAGAGAGACGGCTGAAGTGATGGAAGGTATGGTATTTTGGTATTGGATGGCATTCCTGTTCCTCGCGATCGTTACCATTAATTTCGTTATCCATATAATGCAAGTGAAAGCCAAGTGAGAAGTCCTTTATATCTCTCATTCATAGATAAATCAATTGACAATATTTTAATAAATATGAAATACAGTCCTTCCCTTTAAAAGCCTATCAATCGGAACGGAATTATGTTTTTCTCATTTTTATCAATGAATTAGTTGAAGTAAACGTGGATTTGATTTCGAAGATATAATAATTTTCTTTAGCTCTAAAACTCTGAAGTATACAAGGATATAGTGATCTTGATAGTCAGCTAAATTAAAGAAAAGACCCTGCCACTATTCAATATGAACTTATTTTATGGTTCTGTTCTAAACCAATATAATCAATAATGCTCTAGCAAATCTTAAATTTAGAGAATAATGATTTCCTGATTCAAAATCCTGAGTTAATGTGGGAACGGAGTGTATGAGCGGTTCGATTGTCTGTGAAATTCAGTTTAAAGCTGCGAATATTGTCGACATATTCACGGAATTCATAATTAAATTCTGAAAAAACTGAACGCAAAAGTGAAAAATGGTTTCGCGTATAAGTATTTATTTTTGGCAATATTTGGTCTTGGCAACATTTGCAAGCATCGGGTCGCGGCAGCAGCATATGTGCTGTGCGACTGGCAATTGGAAGAATGTGTCACATTTGTAAACTTTTATGTCTTTTTATTTATTTATTCACAAATAGGTTCGGAATATGTTTAGCCGTTTGGTTCGCGTGTCTTATATTTTGTTTAGTGCTCTAAAACTTCAAAGATTTTTCTGTGAACGCAATAAAACCAAAGGAAAAGAGCGAAACATATGAACTGAGCTCTTGTCGGCTCTCAACACACAGGCCATAAAGACTGGCAATTAAGAGGCGGCAAAACATATTCCCCGCTATATGTGAGATAAATAAATATAAGACATAAAACGTTTACAAATAGTGACACAAAGACAGTGCACAGGCACTGAATATTGGCACTGCACTGTTGGTAAATGTTCGTGGCAAATGTCGATCATTTAAATACTCTTTACCTCAAAATAGAAGGACATCTACTCAACAAATATTAACTTTCTTCTCATCGACTCCGAAATGCTATCATAAGGAAGACAAAGATGAAAATTTCCATTCAGTTTGATCATGCACAATCAAGTGTTAAAAGCTTTGAAATTAAGCAATAAATGATAATTAATGCCAACTCGAGAAATACTATTACTTATTGTCTAAAAGTCTATGAGTTATAGACTTTAACTCAATTATGCAAGACCATTTTTAAATGGAAATGAGCGAAAAAGATGAGAAACAACTCAAAGCAGAACTTTAGTGATAATTTAAACTTGATTAGTTAGTCAATAATTACCAGAATGAGTTCAAACTAATAAAAGAGTTTTGAGAGAATCAAATCGTTTGTCGAAGAATGCGGTGAAAAAGACTTTTTGTCTTTACAAATCAATTGACATAATATTAATTCAATTGTTGCTAAGAGTGTGAACTCATGCAACACAAGAGCAGATAATTTTTCGGCGCAACAGGAGTTACATACAGAGGAGCACAGGTTCTCTGGTCGGGGAACCGATGATCAGGTTAATGACATTGACTGCCAAACCAATTAGCGATTAGTGGCACTCTATGGCACGTATGACACCTGTTGTCAAAATGCAAATCACAATACCGTAGATATGGTTCGACATTAGGTTATAAACAATTATATCTCATAAGCAATGTCTGGAGAAAGCGCTCAATCGAGACACCAATTCGTAATGTTTTCGGCACAGAAACAATTTTCAAACCATTGCTCTTGACTTAAGCTATCAGCAGATATGGGTTTGTGTCCGGGCCATCAACTACTCATTCATTACTAGAGCTAATTTGAATCGATCAGCGCTGGCCTCAAATTTGGCGAAACAAATGATTTTAACGTTAAAACTATTTTTACAATTTTTTGCCAAAAAATAGTTAGGAATCGTTTTTTCGTTTGTCTCCAAAAAACTCGTTTTGATTGACTCAAAGAGAAATTCAATTAAAAAGATTTACTTTGAATTGCTTTGTATTTTGTATTTTCAGGTATTATAACATTTTATTTCGAAAGAGGAATAAAACCACAGCTAATGGAAACGTAAGCTTACAAATGGGTTGTGTTTTGCTCAGACCTCAACTCTCATATGATGATTGCTAACTAAGTATTTTAGCTAGGTGCACATCACCATATATAAGAGTTAAATGAAGAGGGACAGGGAGGAAAAGGGGGAGGGATTGAATCGCTCAAAGATTTTGGTTTTGATATTATTTGAAAAATATTAAAAATTAATATTTGTTTGAATTCAATTGAAATTCATATGTTTTAAAACCAAATTTAAACAAAATTATTTAAATGTTTGGTTATGGTGTGCCTCATATGCTGGCCGTCGGCAAAAGTCGGGCCCACATTCGGTGTTTTTAAACCTGAATTTCTTGTAATAATTGAAATATTAAGAGTCATCTCCTGTTTTGAACTAATTTATTGAAGTAATCGAAACTACTTTTCTATTGATTTACATTTTTTTTTCAAAATATTCTGAGCAATGGATACCAGATTTGGGTTCAGTTGTCTTCGAAAATAATTGAATACAATTTCCCCCGAAAATCGAGTGAATCATCGAAAGGAGGGATAGTTTTGGGATTAGTTTGTATTGAAATTTATTCGATAGTCAGTTGACCCGTATATTGTGTTTATGCGTTTTGGCCGCACTTGGGTTAGGCACAGACCAAATGTGTGTCCAAAACAAATACTTGTATTGCAAACAACACAATACTTATATAAAGAGCTCATATCAGGTGCTGGAGATCAGGACTTAAACAGACGAAACCAAAATCGAAAGACGGAGTTTATATGAAGTGCTGTACTTGTGTTTGACATACAAACACTTTGTTTGAATTAAACTCAAATAACAATTTCATTCCCAATATTTTATTATTAAAAACTTTCGCTGAAAAACTTCTCGGATAACATTTGAATCGCGGAAAACATTGACTGAAAAACACAAATTGCATTCATTTCTAATTCAAAACATTGAAACTCTTATTTGAATTTCATTTACGGCTCTTTTCTTACGTATAATTTGAAGCCTAAAACTAAATCAGATTTTTATTTCGCTTCTCGAATGTTAGCCAAATGTTTTCCACTGACAATAATTGTGAGCACAAACCCACCACAGGTTGTGCCAAAGCCATTAAGGTTATAGTGGACGGACCACGAGAGCCAAGAACCAAAGCCAGTGAGTCTTATGTGAGACTTTTTATGCTCTTCTCTATCGCTTCCATAACTCATTTGATTGGTGTCTGACCTCCAAAACCAAAGACTGACAGAGACTGCGGTCGTATTTGCTTTGCCTCTGAGTTCGCTTTCGCTCTGAAGTTGTTATAACTTTTTCTCTCTCTTCCCCTCATTATATGAAAAACGCAAACGAGTTATACCTTATAATTGGACTCAAAAGGTATATAAAGTATTTAATATTCAAAATATTCTGGTATTCGAGTCGTGAGAGCTCTCATCAAACGGCAGCCAATTATTCGGAGCCCAATAAATAAGAGCCTATTTTGTTGAGTATTTTTAATAACAATATTCGGTTGTAATTAAAATATTTCGCTTCAATTTGTTTTTATTTGCGCTAAAGAAACAAAACGTTTACAAATCATAAGACGTTTTTAGCAAAAAATCTGCTAAACGTTTGGCAATAAAACAATTGACTGCATATATAAAGTGAAGGTTAAGACAAGATTTTTCATTTTCTTTGCTCACATTTCTCACTCGAAAAGCATAAAAGAGTAGATATTTTTCTCGCAAAACAAAACCCAAAAGCAAAGAAAGAAAACAATCGCCGGAAAATTATTAAGGAGTGGCCCTAATTATTAGGCACAACACCTGTAAAAAAGTGTTGTCTAACTCTCTTCAGACATTTCTTTGCCATTAATTATATTGTTTATGAACTCTGGGCTAACCCTTGGAAAGGACTGACTGTCAGACAACAGGCAGTAATTAATTGTGATTTAAGACCTTTTAATAAATTTTTTCGGACAAAAAACACATTTTTTCAGCGAAAAATATATGTTAGATATGATGACCCCTTGTCCGCCATTTCCTGGACCTCAGCATCAGTGGCCGCCCAACTACCAAGGATATTTCCAGTACATACTGCACCAATTAAGTCGAACAACCTTGCTTAATTTATTCCACATTACACACGATGAAAATTTTTCAGTCAAAAATCACAAAGATAACTTTAAATTTGAACTTGCTAAAACCACAGCTAATGGAAAGGTAAGCATAAGCTTACAAATGGGTTGTGTTTTGCTCAGACCTCAACTCTCATATGATGATTGTTAAGTAAGTATTCCAGCTAGGTACACATCACCATATATAAGATTTTAATGCAGAGAGAGAGAGAGAGAGAGAGAGAGAGAGAGAGAGAGAGAGAGATTCGCCGCATTCAAGATAACTTTAAACTAGAGTTGACCAAGAATGGAGAATCGATCAAAATTCATGCTTTTAGAATCCCAAGAGTGTTTTAGTTTAATGATCCATAAAGTTAGAGTGGCCTGGCTCTAGTTATTTTGTTGGCAAAATAAACATTTTTTAACAAATGACTACTGGACCAATGGACCTTGGTTGGTCTGCTGCGGACCCAAAAATCGGAATCAGGAAAAAATATCTGCTTTTGTGAGGAGAAATTCAGTTTTGATTTTAGCAGCTTATCTCTCTCTCTCTCTCTCTCTCTCTCTCTCTCTCTCTCTCTCTCTCTCTGGCTCTCCCTGGCTCTCTCCTGTGCTCTCCCATCGCTCTCCCCATCTGTCTCTATGGCGTTTTATATGAGTCATCGGTATTGTAGGGGAGAAACCGATAGACACAAAGAGTCTGAGGGATAAACTGCGAGGGTTTATGGCCTAATACGTTGGTCGAAGCGGTGGAAGCACTGGTGGAAGGACTGGCAAGTAGTTTATTTTCCTCTACCAGTGATAATAATACTGGTGCGGGAAATAAAGCGCTTCCACCACTTGAACCAACGCTTATACACATTCGCTCATCGAAAGTCTGTGCACTAAATCCCTGACAATCATATTCTGTGCACTGTTTTTGCCTCTAAAAAAGGAGAACTATATTTGTGTCTTCAATTTAATAATGGTTTTACGGTTATCTCGACTCAAACACACACACAATATACTCGACGAGAGGTTTTTGTGAGAACCCATTTCTCTGTATATATATATATCTGTATAAGAGGTATAACAGGAGAGGGTGTCTACACATGACTGTCATGATATCGATTATATTCATTCATTGAGCAAATATACGTTTAAACTGTAAAACAGGAGAGCAAAGGATGGAATAACACATACGCTAAACAATGCCATTACAATCAATTGCTAGCTTTTCGTGTGCTTCGATGTGCTTGATCAGTTTATTTTTGTCGCGATGTTGCTGTTCTCGTGCGACAATAGAGGCACCGGCATAACAGTGCCAGTAGTGGATGTATAATCCATGGAGATATATCCATGATTATTATTAATGTAGAATATATTTGAAAGACACAATTTATTTATGTGATGCACAGGGAATGAAAAGTGGAGGAGCGCCGCATCTGGTGCTACAGAGCACTGAATTTGCACAGAATTCACATGAAATATGAGGACTTAATGTCTAACGTAAGCTCACAAAAAGATTAATAATTTATCTCTTGATTCAAGTGAACAAATCATAACTAGTAAGGCGTGATATTCAACAGCAAACTAAAAGGTATTTCATTTTTCAAAAATGAGTGAAAAAAATACTAAACATCAAAGAGAGAGCACAGAATGACAGCCAATATATTAGTTTATGCCTATTGTCAAACGCAGAGGTCATATGAGGCGAGTTTTATGCACATAATAAACGGTATGGTTTGTTGGTATGTCTATGCGGGTCAGGGCATACATCGATAGTCAAAACACTCTTGCCACTTTTTTCGAGATTCTCCCATTGATTTTGCATAACAAAGGCCTTAGAAATACGTCTTTTGAGATGAAAATTTTGAGCTCTACTACATTCACACAACAATATATTGAGGAATATTCAATTGAATCAGAAGTTCACCAAGGGTGAGCAGCAAGCACAAACAATTACGTTTTTAGAGTGACAAAGGTGCCAATACGTCTTCCCCTCTGACAGGCCAAGGATTTTACCCAAAACCGATTCTGTGGTCTTTAACGTAATCCTAAAATAATTATTTGGTTTCTGTATTGGAGACTTCATCCCTTCGTCTAATGAGCATGGTGATTTGCCAATAATTATAATGACTCCTATAATTATAAGAGTTATTCAGAGGAACGCATTATTATTAGAGAGAGAATCAATTGGAAGACAATTGAATATATATTTGGGAAGTGATAGAAGTGATTGGCCTTTAAATGTGAAATCAAGTGACTGATCGGCCGATCATATAATGTATGTGCAAAAGAGTGAGCTCTGTCTTTGCATTCATGTCTGTGTATTATAATAATTACAGTGATATCTGTGATATGGCTCAATGTGTCTCATGAAGCAGAGTGTCGGTGCTGTGCCATCGCATGAGCGGTCAGCCAAATCAGTCAACTATGACATCTGAAAAACACTACGAATTGGATCCCATCATAGAAATCATAAGCAATGCATTAGAGGTTATTCTGAGCGATGCGAACACAGAGTCTATCAGCTCTACCGAGCGAACAGCACATCAGACACTGACAGCACAGTAGCAGTGATTTGAGCAAAACTACTACCAAATCATATAATACTTGGTCTCTGTCTCTGAATAATTGCCGTAAAACCAGTTCTCCGCACAGAATAGTCAACTGGTTTTCGGTCAATAAATAAGACTTTTGGAGCCAAATATCGGCAATAATTGGGTTATTTTCAAACCGAATAAAATCGATTTTTGTTTCAAAATATATTTTCTTTTGATTTAATATTCAAAAGTCTGCGACAAGTGTTTGGAGGAAAAAAATGCTAAGAATTTCATTCCGTTTGTGATATGAAAACCGAAGAACTGTTTTGAATGACAATCACAAAGGCATAGCCTTATTAAGTCATATCACAAACTCTGACATAAAATTACTTTCTCTGTGGAAAGACATAACCAGTAAACCATTCGGTGCACCAAAACTAAAAACGAGTCAAAAACGACTAAATAATGCAAAATAGAAGATAAAAACGATAAGAAAGTCGAACAGAAGGGAAAAGAAATTGTCGCTCAGAATATTGAGAACTAATTCACGGCTTTCCTTTGCACAGCACTTAATGTAAATGTAGTGAAAGTATCTGGTTACGCTAAATGTACACTGATGAATTATAAAATATTCCGGTAAAGAAACTAATTTATGAATTTGGATACAGAGTATTGCGAAATGAGTTTCAAAGAAACACAAAAAAAAAATATTCAAAAAATTGTGTTCACATAAAAAACGAGAGAAAACTATAGTCAATAGTCGAGCAGAGATTGGGTCTGAAAAAAAACGATCCAATCATTTGATAGTTGTTTTTATTGTGAGAATATTTTTGACACAAGAATTACTTTAATGTCCTCTCCTTTGGCATCAAAATTATTTAAAGATTTTGATCGAATAATACCTCAATTCTGGCCAATGATTGAAAGCTAAGAGCATTTGTTCTCAGAAATTATTTTCTCCCAAAAAACTTATGTCAAGATTCAAATTATTTGGGAATAAAGGAAATTATTTTGACCTCAACTGAACTGAAATGTATTTATTATTCAGAATCAAAAGTGTATATAATTCTCATAAAAAAGACTCGGATTATTTGAAACGCAAGGAAAGGGATCGCATCTCTTTGGTATTGGTTTAATCTGTCTAGATACTATCGTTAAATTTTAAGCAGTACATCCGATCCCATAATCCTGGCTAAGAGGAGCTTGGTGAACCCTTTGATTTTATCTGATATATACTTTATTTGTTTAATTTTGTGTTAATAATAACCGACTCATTGGCCACGAGAGGTATCGATTGGAAGGTGAGGTCACTCCTGGCTTCCATTCAACGGATTGTCGCATATTTGGGGAAAGAGTTGCGTGTGTTTGTGTGCTGAGAGCCAAGAGCACCAAAAGCTAACGGCATATAACTCATGCAAATGGGTTTCAGAAGCGCCAGCAATGGGTTACAAATATAGAGCTTAGGCCTCGACTACAACCTAATGACAAATGGCTATTAAGTAATCGATGACACAATCGTCAATCATTTATGATAGGGAAAGGATTGTTCACAGTTTTGTCTAAATCGGAGAAAGTCACTCCACTTTAATCGAAATTCTCTCTCTCTCTCTCTCTCTCTCTCTCTCTCTCTCTCTCTCTCTCTCTCCGCTCTCTCATCCCTCTCTTGTTTTTCATAAAAATATTTTGAAAACATTTACAAAATTTTCAACATTAAGGGAAGTAATAGTGAAATGCATTAAAATTTAACTCTAATCAGCGCTCAGTATAATCATTCATTTGGAAGGCATATCCCCCGACTGTAATGCAAGAGCCAAATATCTGTTCTCCTCTTAACTCTTGAATATCATTACATTATGTGAAAAGAGAGATACTTTGATAATTTGATCACTCGTTTCAATAATAAATACTTTTTTGACTAATGAGAAAGTTTTGCCAAAAATGAGGCCAAAACACAATCTCTTCAAACGAAATGATTAACAGATTTTAGATTTTAAACCAATTGAACTCATCTTGGCTTCAATGTCTTGGTATTGGCTCGGTATTGTTCTAGAATCAAATATCCGCCGAAATTCAGTTTGGATAATGTTGCCAAGATAAGTTGTCTATTGTTCATCCTGGTCAATATTGAAACACAAGAGCAAAGATGCAAACAATTATTCTTTTGAAAGTTTAAGAGCGGAAACATTTCTATTGGTTTTACGGAAATTGCTTTTTCGTACAAAATTTTATACTAAAAGAACTCCTTTTTTGTCATTACTTTTCAAATATTTTCATTTTATTAAAAATATTTTATAAAAACTAATAAAACAATTGATTGAAATATAAGATCTATTAATATATACGGAGATCAATGTTCATAGAATTATGCCTTTATTTATGGTATGAATAGAATTCTTTAAATTCAACCCAGTACAAATTCTTAAGATATGAGATATTAAAATAGGGAGAGAGAGAGAGAGAGAGAGAGAGAGAGAGAGAGAGAGAGAGAGAGAGA
>JAQGBD010001228.1:0-17856 GCA_034698165.1 Punctoribates punctum | reverse complement strand
TTTGTTCCCTTTATAGCAGTTCTTTGAAGAATAGATGCAAAGAATTGGAGGAATACTGCTTTGCATTTATGTCCAGAAATATTGATTCTGTGACCAAAACAGAAGACTATCAGCTAATGCACAGCATTTGTGCCAAAGATTTCTTAACCCGTTTTTCTAATTCTAAGAAGAAATAAAGAGTTGAATCCACTCAAGAGATAACACTTTTGACTCAAAATCACTAAACACTTGAAATTAATAACTGTTTTCCAATATTTTGAATCTATTTATCAGTATTTTTGTAAACGAAACTCAATTTTCTTGTCGTAAAATTCAACACAACTTTTATGAAAATTATTGATTGATTTGATTTCTATATATTTCTTAAAATAATCGGTATTTTCAATAAAAATGTTTATAAGAATCGATAAATAACTGTATTTTGAGATACAATTCAATAAAGTTTTGCTCAAAAACTTATTTTATTTTAATTTAATAATTAAACAAAAGTAGAATTATTGCTCAGATTTGGAGGAAATTTAAGTCTTGACTGCGCTGTGAGTGACAGACAGTCGAAGAATATAAGAGCGCCGATAATACTCGGAATAAAACTTTTTTGAATACTCTTGGCTCTTATCCATGTTATTAATCAAGAGATGGCGTTATTTTAGTGATTATTGTAATAAAAGTTGAGTCACTTTTAAATTACAATCATTTTTGTGACAAAAGTTTTTATACAAAAGGTATTGAAATAACTTATATTTTGTATAATACATGTGTTCTTTGATTTTGTTATCATTTTGAACTGATTTTGTCTGAAGAGATGTCTCAAACTATTCAGAGTAAGTTTGTTAGACTTTATTTAGTTTAAAATACCTTTTATACCTTGGTCATTAATAGACTGCAAGTGTAATCTGAAGTACAAACTGTTGTCTGGAATAGACATCAATCTCTTCCCTGAAATAAAATTGGTTTTTATATTCACCAAATTTGAGGCCTCAGACGTCATATTCATTACCATTTCTGGTGATGTCTTTGGCTATGGAACTAATAAATACGGAAGACTTGGATTGGGTCACGAAACACAAGTCTCTGAACCGACACTAATCCCTGAGTTGTGCGGCAAAGATGTGACGCGAATTGAATTTGGCCAACAATTTATGGTCGCATTAACCGAATCAATGCATGTCTTCACCTGTGGTTATGATTATAACGGAATATTAGGCACCGGAACCAATTCCAAGTATTATAACAAACCAAAAAAGATTGATTTAAGCGATAAATTGGTTGTCGACGTCAAGTGTTGCGCCACCAGTGCTTACCTCTTGACTGACACCAAACAAGTCTATCATTTCGGTTATCGTTCGGAAATCGGCGAAAGTGTTTCTGTGCCAACACTTACCCCTTCTTTGGAAAATTTGAAAATCATTGCCATCTCTTGTGGAAGGGACCAAACCTTAGTGCTGACAGGCGTCGGAACTGTCTACTCGTGGGGTTACAACGAATTCGGACAGTTGGGTTTGGGTCACACCAATGACACAACTGCTCCACAACTCATTCAAATGCCTGAAAATGTTTTCGTTAAACAAATTTTTTGTGGTTATAATCACAGCCTTTTGCTGACAACCGACGGACAAATCTATTCCTTCGGAAACAATGATTGCGGTCAATTGGGAACCGCTGACAACAACAATCATTCGGTCCCCAAAATGATTGAATCAAAGGTTAAATTGACTGAAATCTTCGCTTTTGAAGACACATCAATGGCTTTGAATGATAAAAATGAAGTCTCTGTTTGGGGTAACCCTACCATCACTTCCCCGATCACCACAAATGTGAAGTCATTTCAAGAGGCCATCAATACTATGACTCAAAATCCATTCACTTACAAACCATTGACCGCTAAGAATGTATTTGTCCACAAAAAAGACAATCGAATGATCAAAACAATGACCAAAGGTTTCAATAATCCGAAGAATAGTGATCTGAAGTTTAAACTCAAACACAAAGATAATGAGGAATTTGATTACATATATTGCCACAAATGGATAATCGAAGAAAACTCGGAATACTTCCAAAGAATGTTTGCTAACAATTGGTCTGAAAATGAAAGCAATGAAATCGAAATCAAAAGCTATTCCTATGAAGCCTACTATCAGTACATTCGGTGTCTTTACACCAATTGTATTGAATCGGAAGACATCGATATATTGGTTGAGTTGCTCTCAATAACCGATGAATATGTTGACAACGAAGTAAAGTCTGGATGCGTTCAATCCATTGAATCATTGATTACTATTCAAAATGTTTGTTCCATTTATACGAGTTCTTTGATATACAGATCCAAAGAGTTGGAGGAATACTGCTTTGAATTTATGGCCAAAAATATAAATATTGTCTCTAAAACTGAAGACTATCAGCAAATGGACAGCCATTATGTCAAACATTTTTTCACCCGTTTTTCTCAGAAGAAATAAAGAGTTGAATCAACAGTTTTGGCCCAAAATCATTAAACTCTTGAATTTAATAATTGTTTTACAATATTTTGAATCTATTTCTGAATATTTTTTATAATTGAAACTCAATTTGTCCTAAAATTCAACACAACTTTTATGTAAATTATTGATTTGATTTCAATCTATTTCTTATTAATCGGTATTTTCTATAAAACTGTTTCTAAGAATCGATAAATAACTGTATTTTGAGATACAATTCAATAAAGTTTTGTTCAAAAACTGATTTTGAATTTAATTTAATAATTAAACAAAAGTAGAATTATTGCTCGGATTTGGAGGAAAGTCAAGTCTTGACTGCGCTATGAGTGACAGACAGTGAAAGAATATAAGAGCGCCGGCGATCGTAAAGATGTGAAACAATTGATGCGAATTAAACCAATAGTCGAATGTGTTTGGATAGAGTCGCTCCGGGATGTGAAATATGTATATAAGAGCACCAGTTATATAGATGACTGCCATCAAAGCCATCAGAAGAAGTGATTTGAAGGCCATTTCTGAAGCCATCGGATCCACAAAATGAAAATAACGACAGAAGTGAACGAATGGAGCGATTCCTCAAAAAAGAGATAATTCTGATAATTTCTTGTAAAACAAGTATTTGAAGGAATACCTGCCAGTCCTTCAACAATAAACATAACTCCTCTGATGGCCCGAAACTCGGGTTCACTAAATCTGTCCATTTGTGTGACTATAATAGAAATTATGGCCAAAAATATCGTCAAAGAAGTGTAAAATATGAAAGGGATTCGACTGTTATAGAAACCGAAGTAATTCCAAGAAATGGTCGATAAAGAGATCAATAGAATGATTCCCATATAATCCAGTCTTGAATTTGAAGTAAACTTTTTATACAAATAATTGCAATAATTTGTTGAAAATTCAATTACTTAGCAAACAGTTTGAAGACATTTCTCGAATGGCAGTGAAGTGTATGGAAAAGAGTTGAGAAGAAAAAACAGATAAGACTTCCGGCGAAGAATGTGCTGAACATTAGTTTGTCTTTTGTCTCAAACTTCTTATAAGAATTGCAAACATTTGTTTGAATCGATAGAATTGCGAAACAAATAAAAGCGATTAAATGCGAAAAAATATTTCCGCTTTCGTTATGAAAACTGAATATTGACTTAAAACAGTTGACAAACGATGGGTCCGGATGTCGGTAACCATTAACTATCCTCTCATTATGACTGTACCACTTTGGCAAAGACGATCCTGGTATTAGTTTCATTTCAAAACTATATTAATTGAAGTATTGTTAATGAATCTCGCTCATTTTCACCTATAATATACAGAATATATGATTCTATAGATGATATAGTTTCGATATTTGAAGGAAATATATTTGTTCCTGTTCACATTGATCTTGAAATAAAACCAATATATATTAGCTGCAGCATTGATCTTGGTAAAATCTCAAGATTTTGCAGAATAAATAGAAAGATATTTAGTTGAAAAACAAATGAATAAAATCTATTTATTTATTCAACAAATTCTATGTAATAAACAATCAAAACATTTAATAAATTTATGCATTTTTTCAATAAATATAATAATTTTAATTGAATTCAATATTTTGTTCAAAACACTCGATATAAGAATTATTTGATTTATTTGTCATTATTTTCGGTGAAATAATTTCTTATCCATTGATTTGAGTTAAGAATCAAGAAATGAGAAGTCATTTCTGTGGTGACTCATGTGGTTAAGTCTGGCCTCAGCCATGAGTGACATACTGTGAAAGTAAGTGAGCGCTGCCATAATCACCAGAGTGTGGAATATCTGATGGGAATTGAGCCACAGATCGAACCTACCGGGAGATAAACACTCAGGGATTTTATAGGCGTAGAAGAGGGCGCCCATAATGTAAAGACATCCCATCAAAAGGAGCAGAAGAATGGATTTGAATGCCAACTGAGCCGCTGTCGGACCAAACGTATAGAGTTGGAGATAGAGGTGAGTACACGGAAATATTGCTAGATTCAAATCCAATTCAAGATAATTTGCGCCTATTTATCACTTTAAATGACTTACCGGAGCAGCCGTTCAGAAGGAACACAATTACTCTGATTTTCCTCAACTCTGGTTCACTGAATCTGTCGAACATTGATATCACAAAACAGGCGACGAATAGGAATACCGTTGAGGACAGGTATATATTCCGTTGGATCGGCGAGTGGTAGAACCCGTAGTAAATCCAGGGACCAAACGAGGCCGCAATCAATAGAGTGATTCCGCAGTAATCAAGTCTATAGAAAAATATTATTAATAACGATATTATTTAAGGGAAAAATTGTTATATACTTAGCGAACAGTTTGAAGACACGTCTGGAATGACATCGAAATGTATGAAACAAAGTCGATATCATTAGACAGAAGATAATAGCAGTGAAGAAAGTGCCGAAAATAAACTTATCGATGCCATCAAAGTTCTTATAGATGTTGAGACTCGTCGATCGATACCATAGAATAGCGAAGAGAAGAGTTCCGATCAAATGAGTGAAGATATTCCCGCTTTCGTTATGCAAATGGGAGACAGAAGACCGCAAACAGTAGGTGAAGGACGGCTTCGGCGGTCGGAAACCCCGGCGAATGAATTTGTTGTCTCCATACCACTCGGGCACAGATGTGATATCCAAGAGTCTCATCAGTACTCGAATAACAGGTGAATAAGATTTCAATCAATAAAAAACTTTTGCTTTTTTGGTTATTTAGTGAACCAAAGAATTAGTTTACTATTAGTGTCATAAACGAGTCATCATTTTATTTAAGAATATTCTTCGGCAGTCAGTGTATGCGCTCAGCCCTCAGAATCACTGGAATCGACGTTATCTTCAACTCCACTGACTGTTCAATAAAAGAGTTTTTGGTTGAAATCAGTATAACTGTCAGACAATTGTTGTGTTCGCGCAGTTATCTCAATAGAGGAGAGCTGTGAATGCCGTCCAGAGGAAAGGCTGACCGCAAATATGATGGCAGTCAGAGGCAAACTAAATATAAATATTTAATCGAAGCAAATGATGTCCTTTAATGAGATTCAATGTTTATTCAGAGAAAGAGAAGTCGACTATATTTTGGCTGCACTTGACTTCAGTTGTGAGCGATTTTCTCCGCTATTTTTCTTCACTTTCTTCTATGCAATTATCGATCGCACAGAATATAAATGCAGTCATAGTTAGAAAATAATGAATTTTTAGTATATGTGCTCTCGAATAGTCTAATATCTATTACAAGCCAGCGATGGAACTATTCATTTGAATAATTAATGACCAAGTTTATGATCACAACTATTGTTCATTAAATATTGATTATTGACCTAATCTTCTGCTTTTTTATTCCGTTCCCCAAATCAAACACAAAACTATTGAGGGTTTATCATATGAGAAGCGCATTAATTTTTAACACAATTCTGACACAATATTTGCAATAATCCCTCGAATGTCAACTATTTTTAGATTATCTGACATTTTATTGCCTTAAAACAGAACAGATGTAAGACTTTTCGCATTAAAACACAAAACGTTCTCAAGAATAACGAATTCCAGAATATTCTGGTCTTCAATCTTAGGCCAAAATTATGTGCTTTTCTGACAGCACTCGAAAAAGTCAATTATTTTTTGCCTAAATTAGTTCCGCTCAGACACGAGTTGCACCAAATGAAGCCCTGAAGATTACCTAGGCAACTGCTATCTAGAGATTCATACAATAAATTGGTTCTGAATAAATCAGAGTCACTAACGAACCAATAGATTGCTAACAGAAATTATTAACTCAAGCATTAATACTCTTGTATAAACAATGATTATTAATTAACATTGCCAATATTGACCATGATTATGCCACAAATCAACTTACATAAAGTTGTTGCATAACTTTTCAATCAATAAAATAAAAATAAGATGAATTCATAATTAGATTGAGTTATCCTTGCTCTAATTAGAGCATTAGCTGTTAAGTTATTTGCAAGCTGATTATAAATTTGCAGGCTCAAAATTGGATTTAAAATGTTAATCCAAGACTATTCTAAACTTATTCTAAGCTCATTAATGACTTTTAAATTATAATTAGTTTTTAAAATCATTATTTCTTTTGGAATATTAAAATCCGAGCCCATTCTTAAAAAGGCTCTTGTTCAATTGAGTTCTTAAGTACTAGCAATTTAAGCGTAAGGCTTACACATCGTAAGCTCTACTGAAAATATACTTGGTAAAATAAATAAAAACTTCTCGAACTCAAACATGATTGCAAAATATGTTTTTCTTGACATTTCAATTAAATTAGACTTATCCAGACACAAAAGATTATCAAATTATGCAATTACAATAAATCACCTAGCTAATTTGTAATTAATATTGGACTCAAATTTCTCGAAACAATTCTGGAAATTGAATTAATAGTCATTTATTCTGATTCTGTGACGACAGCCCTCTTTGGGATTCAATTAAAGGAAACGTTGTATTTGAACGACACTAACATTGAGTCAACTATTTTGCAGTTTGTTTTTGTTTACATTTTTTTGTCACAAAATTATAACTAAATTAAAACTAATTTTAATGAAATGAATAATTATTTGACCACTGATTCAAACCAAGAACTAATCCGAAGGGAATTTCTTCAGGAAAGACACTATAAGTTACAAAATGAATTGCAACAAATGGCTCAGGAGTTACCGAAGTAAGACATTTGACCTGATTTTCAGATAATTTCCAATTAATTAACCACTAATTGTCTCATTTGATAGTCTATATCAACAGCGAATGCCATACGAATTGCTGTCCAGTTTAGCCAACTGTCTATTGGACACATCCATCGGTCAGATAGTGTCCGGCCTTAAAGACATTCAACACATCACCGAAAAGACTTTGTTTGAAAAAAGACAGAAATCTATCGGAAAATTCAGAGGTTTTTAACTAAATCCAGTCATAAATATCTTCTATAAGTTTATTGATCTCCAGAAATGAAAGTCGAACAGCAGAAGAAGAATAGGACAGTCCTTCTCGAGAAGTCTATGACTCTTGAAGACGTTGAACGAGAGGAAAGGGTACGGAAATGCTCTCAATTGTATTAAACGACTTTCTAATCGTTAATTAAATGGTCAGAAACTGGACCGATATATAGAGGAAGAGACCAACAAAATAGATATGAAGACAATCATAGAATTGGATCAAGTGGTCAGTGCACTCAAAGCCTTATGTTTTTCCTTATTCTGTCCTCAATTTCCAAATTGATTACGAGTTTAATAACTTATGAAATGATTACAAAAACCCTATTTTTGGTGATTAGGTGAGTGACCAACAGGTGACCCTCGAGAGGGCCGGAGTGCCCGGCTTTCACGTCACGAATAACCCGATCGAAATCCGGCTCCAAATGTATATTTTGGAATTCATTGCCCGACTGTCCACCGATTCTTAGCTCCGGTTATCGTATTATATATTCGTTTCGATATTTATTTCGAAAATTAATTTATATTTTTTATTATTATTAAAAATGATTTAAAACTTATCTCAAAAAGCATTTGATATTTATTTCGATTTAAAAATTATTGATTAAAAAGTTATCTAAAGTTAAATAGTTTTTCGGTTATCTCTGATATAAAAACTATTCTCTAATCGAAGTATTGATTCAAATATGAGTCAATTCATTACAAAAGCGAAGGGGACAGAGAGGGCTGACCCGTAGAAAGTGAGACAACACTATCTTTAAGTTTGGGAACACTCGATGGTTGAGTCCATTATTCAAATGAACTGAATTTAAGCGAAAACGAACACAAATTGTCTAAAAATGAAAACACTATGGCTTTGATTGCCTTTGATTTGTACTAAAATCCGAATTAAAGTTCAAATTGAGTGCAAATTCTGTTGAAATGAGTACTCCTTTGGTTGGAAACAACAGTTTGGAGGGTTTTAAATAGAAAAGTAAATCAGGTGTCGACCAAACTGTCATACAATAGTACTTTTTGGGCACACGAACGGGCATCGGCTCCACCGCCTGAGCTCTATGTGAGGCATACCCTCAAATGGACACATGAATTAACATTGATCTCAATATTAATATCTGGGCTTAAAAAATGGGATTCAGAGAAAAAATAATTAGATTTGTGTTTAAGAACACAAAGTGTAGAACAAAAGTAAAACAAAAGTTGTGCTCAAAAAGTAGTTCCCAAAACTCGTCGCTCCAAATGCCAAATATAGTGGCTTTCCATTAGAATTCACTTTCTTTAGCACAACATTTACCTAATTCTTGTGTAACGCTTGACCGGACAGCCATAAGGCCCACAAATGTATCACAAGTACTATCTTTTAGCCTAAATTTGTTTACTATTGAGTTCTGAATGAGGGGTTCGGCCAATAGTGAAGAGTCTAATAACAATTGTATGGGAAGTGGTGTTGGAAACCTATAAACCCCAAAATTGGCGATTTGTAACAAAACAGTCCCAAACTGAGGCATACAATGGTCTGGAACTAGTGGTGTGGCCTTCAAATGTGAGCTAATTCTGACCCCAAGTTCCTCAATACTGTCCCATTCACCTACTTTTGTCACCTACTTTGCACTCACAGTAGACCATTGAGACCTTCAGATGTAAGGCAAGGCCAGTTTGTGTGCACAGCCGACACTCACTCCGTTGGAACAGTCGACTGATTGCACTCCACTCTAATTCAGAGGTTAATTTAGGGGAAGACATCAGTTATTGTGTGTGACCTCCAATATATAGTTCACTCAATTTGTGGGGTTTTGTTGTTTTTATGCATGAATTAAGTCATTCTCTCATTGATTAACTGTTATGTGAATAAACTGTAAGACTATATGAGAGACAAAGTGTGCCAACGGTTTGAACAATCAGTTTATAGTTTATAAGGTCATCAAAGTATAGGTGCTCTCTATCTGTGTCTCTGTTCGCTCCGCATTGGAGTCGCCCTTAACTTATAGATCATCGCATTTATAAAACATATATTTTTAACTAAACTCTGATTCCTTGTATTTGACTTTTCCTGGTTGTGTTGAACTCACTCGTGAACCAAATAGTGGTCTTTTATTCTAATTTCTTCACAATTGAACTCTTATTCCCTAAATATTATCAGTTTTTATGTCACGAATAAGAATATATATTTTTATCGATTTATTCTAATTTTTATCTGACTTTTTGATGCCATACCATGAGTTCAATTGCATCTGAGGTACGGCTAATTCGTGTCACTCTATATCCCTATGAATATTATATTAAGAGCTCTTCAGTACTGTCCTTACAATTATTGATTTTCATATTCACATTACAATTGTTTTAATGGCTTTTGTGAGAAAATTTTCGAATTTAATCTAAATTTCAATAGAAATACAAATAATAGTGTTATTGTGTTTTCAGTGAAAATCAATATTGAATTCAATTTCGAGAATAATATATTTTGAATAAAAATATGGAAAATATATAATAATTAGTAATTTATTCCTTGAATAAAGTTTAATAAAACACTGAAATTGAATTTCTAAGAGAAAAATGTTTTATTAGAGAATAATATTTCAAAATATTATTTGTCTCTAATATAAACGCATTTGACGTAAGGCTGACGACAATAGATGTGTAGTTAAATAGAGAATTAAGCAAAGAATAGAAGTCCTTCGATGGCTAGCGTTGTATGGATCTGATGGCAGTGCCTGTGCTGTGCCAGTGTAGAGAGGAATCGAGCGGAACGTATTGGGAGAACCTGAAGAACATGCGCTTCTGATGTCCTGTTCAATATGAAGCCAAGGCTAGGATGCGATCTCTGGTTGAGGCGTTACCCATGAAACTGTGTCAGTCCAGAGCGATGAAGGTCGACACTGCGTTTTCACGGCCACCCGGCGCTCTCGCGAGTAGTTCAAGGTTCGACTCTTACCTGATGCTTTACCCTTTCTGTTCGCATCTTTTCCGCGATGTATTCTTGACATTGGATACAACATTGCATTACTATTAACAGCACTGCACTTACACTGCCGATGACGACAACTGCCAGCACAGGCTCTTCAATAGCACTGAACTTTTTTTTCATTGAATTTAATTTAATTGATTGACACTTAATATCGAGATTAAGGCTATGCATTGGAAACGACTCAATCTATAAATACTCTTACTTTTCATTGTATTTATTCAAAAAATATCGATTTCCATAATTTTTAGATAGTTTTCGATACTTCTCTCCAATGGTCTCCCAATTAATCTATTTTGCGATACTCTGTGTCTTATGATTAAAATATCAATTTTTTTTATTCGATAATTAATTTTAGAGAAAAACATTGAGTTTGTCATTGAATTCAATGATTAATCCAATGGTTAACAACAGTTATCAGCCAATTGTCTGTCTTTGACTTCAATGCTAAACAATATTTTGTAATAATATCTCTTAATTATGTATTTTGAGGGAAAATTCGCTGATTGTGTGAGCGCTCAACCGTTTGACTCATTTAATTAGACATTGAGAACCATTGTATTGTATTGCTATGTAAGGCCTTAGAGGACAAGTACGCCACTGATGACCCACTTCTAGCACCTCATTGTCTTGAGTGGTATGGAAACGGTCGGCACTTTTCGAACTGAGTTTTTTTTGTTCTTGTGATTGGATGGCGAGATAGGGATGAGTCTAATACAAGGGCTGAGGGGCTCTCGCGCCGTATGCCAGTGCCTGTCGTCAAGAGTTCAGAGCAGAGCTACCATTAGTTCAAAGCTCTGGCGAAGGTTAGCCTCGAAATCTGTTTTTGAGTTTTTGAACTGTTCTCGCATTCGCTGAGAATGAACTGATCCGTGGATCACTTCAAAAAGGCAAAAAAATATTGGAATAATCTAAGGATGCATTGAATAGGAGTAATACCAGAGGTATGGCTATTATATGGCAGGAGATGTGTTCAGAATAGAGCAACAGTAGAGAAGTGTTGAGTCGATGCTATCGATTCAGCCCTGAGCCCAACCGCATCCTTGAGCTGCGGAGTGAATGGCAGAAGTGCTCTCACTTTCACTCAGGGATGCAATACATCCCTATTCTGTGTATGGATTGCATGGAAAGCGAGAGTTCGAGGAAGAGATTTGATTTACTGCTTAACTCTTTGGTTACCAAATTCTGTTTTGAAGGACTCATTCGGGTGTTTGAATGTTACAGAGCGTTGTCCTCGACAGCGCACAGGCATAAGCAGGCAGTTCTGTGACCCTAAACACACAACTGAAGGAGACCTAAAGGTAACGCTTCCGTTCGGAGCGCAGGGGAAAGACGTTTGAAGGAGGATTGTCTGCCTCTGAAGGACAAACGGAGGGCAACTCTATTCGGACATTGCCCTGTGTTTGTGCCCTGTGCTGTGCCACCACTCACTCTCCCAGAACCCATATCACAACATATGGAGTGACATTTGGGTTGAATGAACACAATATGTGTTCAAACTTTTGACTTAACTGTTCTGATGATAATCCAAACGAAGCCATTGCACTGATTGGCCCTCAGAGTGACTGATCTCAACTGATCTCAACCCAAATGAAAACACAAATAACTTATATTTTTTCAATATTTTCCAGATTTCATTCAACTCTCCCTTTTGGGGAAGTGTTCCCTTAAAGTGCCATTACTCTCATTGCAAAATCAAACATGTGATTGAGCATGTTCATTCTGGTGGTAACGTCTCGTTGACAAAAGAAATCGAAGCTATTGATTGATTGCTTGTTTAGATTTCGAGTTAGTTTCGTGTAAAAGGACAGCGAATATGTGAGTGAATGCAGTTATTTGTCAATTGACTCAAAAAATTGTTATTTTACTCACAATTTGACTAAACTTTAGAATAATTTGAACTTAAATCAAGTCTTTAGTTAACAACAAATGGAAAGAACTTTATTTCGTTGAGAATTTTAGTCAATGTTTTGATTTCTTATGAAAATTAATGAGAATTTCAAACTATGTTCACTTGATTTGAATTGACGCCAATTTTAGGCAAATATTTTCGGGGTCTACCTCTGGATCTCTTAACTTTGTTCAGGTCTTCACTGATACTCTTTTTGGTTGTGTTGTGAACTTTTTGACTGAAAGTGAAAATATGGTATTTGCGAGCATTCAGTGCCAGTTTGGTCTCGATATTGAAGTATTCAGTGGAGTTCCTTTGGCACAGACCTAACGTTCGGAGGAAAGTTCGCTTTTCTTCACTTAAGGGCTCATCTTTTGGACAAACGAATTGACTATTTGTTTGCGACTCTAACGAGTGGTCTGCCATTGAAGGCATTTGTGTAGTAGTTGTGGCCCAAGTTGTGGGACGCCATACAATATAATGGTTTGAACTGAAATATTCTTCAGATCAGTACTCAATTCAGAATCAATTCAATTAAAACCTAATGTTTTTGCGAAGAGTAGATATCCCTCTCTTTTCCTGTTTTTCTCTGAGTCTTTTGGCAGTCCATAGATTGAGTTTATAACCTATCAAATCATAGAAATCAAAAAGGTATCACCCTGGCAGTTTAATAATGTCAAACCGGGGGTTTCCTTCAACTGTTTAGCCCTGAGTTCTTCGGCTATTTTAAGAAATTCTTGCTTTTGATTAGACTCTAATTGAGACCAAAGAGTGCCTAAAAGCCGACTGATATCCTGATTGCCGACACCGGGGTTTTCAGCCATAACTGTCCTCCGATTCTGTTTGCAAAACAATAAGAAAGCATTTGTTGGTCTGCGGCCACATTTCTTAACAGTTCTTTCCATTTGTGTCTTATTTTATGGTATAATTAATTGAATATTTTTCTGAATATGATTTATATTTAAATTATTTTATTTTATAATTTGAATACAATTGGAGGCAAACGCGCTCTCAGTTTAAAGGCTTAAAAATTGTATTTTATTTTAACGAGATTCAAGCGATTCTTGAAATGATCAAGCTCAGCCTGTGGACATTCCCTGGCTTTTATTGTCTTTAGTTTGGTTTTGAATGTTTTTTGAGGAAATTTTTGGCGTCTTCGCCATCCATTCGGTCAAAGTCTTCTGTGTCTGTGATATGACTGATATGAGTGGACATAAATTTGAAACAGAATTCTTCCAACTCTTTTGAATTGATTCTCAAAGCACTGGAATAAAAGGAACAGACATTTTCCACACTTATCAGGGGTTTAATACATTCAACGCATTTCGCTTTCACTCTTTCATTGAAATATTGGTTAGCGATTAAAAGAATTTCTGCCAAAACTTCTATATCTTCAGATTCTATGGAATCGGTATAAAGACAACGAAAGAACTGATAATAGGAATCATAAGAATATCCATCGATTGTAATGACATTAGATTCAGTTTCTGACCAACTCTGGTCATACATCCTTTTGAAGGGATCTATAGTGGCGGTAATGAACCACTTGTGGCCATAAATGTAATCATATTCTTCGCTGTCTTCCCGTTTAACTCTGAACTTCAGGTCACTGTTTTCGGGTCTATTGAAGGCATTGGCCATCGTTTCTATCACTCCATTCAGTGGTTTCTCAATAATTATATCTTTGAGTGAAAGTGGTTTATAAGCAAAGAAATTCTTACAAAAGAAATCGATGGCCTCTTGGAAGGTATGAAATCTGGTTCTGTAGAGAGAACTGATAGTTCTCTGTTTGGATTTACCCCAAACCACAATATTCTTGGTTACACATAAGCCCATTGATAGCTCTCCGGCGGCAAAGATCTCAACGAATCTCTCTGAAGGAGTGACTAATATTGGGGTTATCCGTGTAGTGGTCTCTTCGTTTCCCAACTGACTCGAAGAGTTGACACCAAATGAATAGAAATCGCCGTCGGGTGTCATCAAATGGCTGTAGTTATCGCCAGAACACAATTTGGTCACAATATTTGACAGTTGAATCAGTTGTGGTTCTGTTACTTCATTTGTGTGGCCCAAACCCAACTGTCCATAACTATTGGAACCCCAGGCATATACCTTTCCCGTTGAGGTCAGAGCTAAAGAGTGTCGACAACCGCAGGAAATTTCCATTATAATTTGATTGGTTAGGTTTGTCACCAGATTTGCGGAACGGCTGAGAGCTGTGTGAGTGCCATACCTTTGCTCGAAACTGTTATATCCAAACGTATATATCTGACCGCCTGTGGTCAGGAGAACAGCTCTATTGGCACAGCATTTGACGTCAGCCAATGTATTCATATTGTTGTCGACACTGACTTTATTTGGTTTGAGGTAAGTTATGGAGTAATAGTCAGCCCTTTCCCGATCCGCCCCCCAGTTATACAAATGGCCGAACTGGTCGATGGCAGCCATAAAGAATTGACCTGCCTCAATCTTCCTTATGCTCTTTCCACAGAGTTCTGGGATAATCGTTGGTTTGTCAACTGGTGATGAGTTACCCAAACCAAGTCTTCCGTATTTATTGGTTCCAAAGCCATAGACTTCATCACTACTTGTGATGAATATAATGTCTTTGGAGTCATACGAAGCGAACGCAAAAACACTTTTGATTTGTTTCAATAGTTTTATGTCAATCACTGAGAACTCGTCGTACTTGAGGTCACACTTACACACTGAAGACAACAGACATATGAGATAATTAACCAGAAGACTAATACTTACATTGATTGGATCCACTCATGGCTTCGGTCAACGGTTGAGATAATGTTTTTGTTGTTTTAAAAGTAAATATTTTGAGACAAAATCTGATGACTGACTCTATTTGTGAATCCAAACAAGGATTGCATCACATCTTAGATAAGTTTATTATGCAATAAACGACATCTCTCTTATGCAAACAAAACCATATATAAGTTTTTAATATTTAACCTTGCACATTCACCAAATATAGAATTAATAAAAACAATATTAGATTTAATAAACTTTAAATTCATTTTCTTTCATTGAATTGGTTTTAGTTTAGAATATTTAGCGAAGAAAGTCTTTATGTCATTTCCGTCCATTTGGTTATAGTCTTCGGTGTCTGTGATATCACTGATATGAGTGGACATGAATTTGAAGCAGAAGTTCTCCAAATCTTCTGAATTAATCTTCAGAGCACTCGAATAGAAGGAACAAACGTTTTCCGGACTTATCAGTGGTTTAATACTTTCAATAGATTTTGTTTTCAGCCTTTCGTCCAAATACTGGTTCGCAATGAATAGGATCTCATTCAGCAGTTCTATGTCTTCGGTGTCAATAGAGTCGGTGTATAAGTATCTCAAGAAATGATAATACGCTTCAAACGAATAATTATTTATTTCTATTTCATTGGTTTCGCTCTCAGAACAAGTGTTGGCAAACATTCTTCCGAAGTATTCCGAGTTTTCCTCAACAAACCATTTGTGGCCATAAATGTACTGAAATTCTTCACTTCCTTTGCTTTTGATTTTGAACTTCAAATCACTGTTTTTCGGATTATTGAACGCTTTGGCCATCGTTTCGATCACTCGATTCAAAGGCTTTTTATTGATAATATCACCGAAAGAAAGTGGTTTATAAGTGAATATCTGTTCGCTGAAGAAGTCAATGGCCGCTTGAAATTCACAGAATTTGGTTTTGTAGGCAAACGTAAACGTCTTTTGTTTGGTTTTCCCGAAAACGTAAATATTCTGAGTTTGACTCAAAGCCATTGACGTGTCTTCAAAGCCAATGATTTGAATAAACTTCTCAGAGCTGTCCAACTGAGTCGGCGAATGTCTCTCTATATTATCTCCAGTTCCCAACTGTCCATAAAAATTATTGCCGAAGACAAAGACGTCTCCGTCTGAGGTCAACAAAATGCTGTGATTATAACCACAAGACATGCCTTTTATAAACTCTGTTTCGTGTAATTGGATCAGTTGGGGTTCACCACCGCTTAAATCTCTATGATTGGCGCCTAACCCCAACTGACCATGGCTGTTTGAGCCCCAGGCGTATACTCTACCAGTAAGAGTCAAGGCTAGGGAATGGTGTGAACCGCAACAGATTTCAGTGATCTCTTGATCCAAAAGGCTGTCTATAACTGTGGGGGAGGCGGCGATAACCCCATCTTGGCCATTCCCAAACCAATATATCTGATCGTTTTGTGTCAAAAGAATGGTTTTAGAGGCGCAGCACTTGACCAGAGAGACCACGATTGAGTTCAAATCAACTTTATTAGGTCTGCAGTATTTGGTTGAATTGCGGCCATTACCCAACCGTCCCTCTGCCTGACAGCCCCAGCTATAAATATCTCCGTATTCAGTGATGGCAACCATGAAGTAATGGCCCGATTCAACAGTTTTAATGCTTTTTCCACACAATTCTTTGATAGTCGTGGGTTCGACCACTGCTGACGTGTGGCCAAACCCTAGTTTTCCACAATAGTTGTTCCCAAAGGCAAAGACATCGTCACTGTTTGTGATGAACAGAATATCATTTGATTCTGGGGTCGAGAATATGAAAACCAATTTTATTTGCTTCAAAACATTGATATCAACGACAGATAACTCTTTGTATTTGAGGTCACACTTGCAGACTGTCCACAATCAAGAGATTAGACGAGGAAAGGGTAAAAAAATACTTACATTGATTTGTTCGGTACATAACTTCACGGATCAGTTCATCGAAAGTTATAATAAAGAGGTAAACAAATATTTATTTTAGTCATCCCTTCAAACAATTCTTGAAATTCTGTTGAAACGGAATCTAAATATAGTCTCAAAAGAATCACAAAATTAAGACAAACTCCGCTCCATCTGTAGTGGTGTTCAATAATACTTCACAAAGATTACGAATAAACACCTTGCTCATTCAATTATATCTAATAAATAATTTCCTAATTATTTGTCAAATGATTTTATTGAGAGTTTAATCAGAAATACAGAAAAAGTGTCGAAATATAGGAATATTTGTCTTAATATTTATTACAATTAGTGATCAAAAATAATTTCAAAGTTTATCGACTTTTATAGAAAAGAATTCAGTGTTTTGTCGTTTAGTTATTGGTTGTCATTTGTTCCGCGTATTCGGTGAAGAAGTGTTTGACATCATTGCCGTCCATTTGTTTATAGCCTTTGGTATCTTTGATCTGAGGGATGCGTTCGGACATGAATTTGAAGGAAAATTTCTCCAATTCTTGAGCTCTGAATCGCAAAGAACTCGAATAAACAGAACAAACATTTTTAACACTTATTAAGGGCTTAATTTTCTGAACGACTTTTGATTTCATCTCTTCGTCCAAATATGCGTTTGTGATGTCCAACAACTCCAGCAATAGATCCAAGTCTTTGGTTTCGATGTCATCCGTATAAATGCAACGAATAAATTGATAGTAAGATTCGTACGAATATTCTTCGATAAGAATACAATTGTTTTCAGTTTCAGACCAATTGTGAGCAAACATTCTCTCGAAGTGTTCGGAGTTTTCTTCGATAAACCATTTGTGGCCATAAATGTACTCAAAGTCTTCACT
>JAQGBD010001227.1:0-17862 GCA_034698165.1 Punctoribates punctum | reverse complement strand
ATTCAGGTAGTCATGCAATCCATGCAATCCCATGAAATACAATCCCAGTTCAATCATTACTCTTGTTTTCAGTTTCTATGAAATTGTTTTTTTTATTATCATTTTTATTCTAATGAATATTAAATCGATTTTTTTAGAAACATAAAAATTTTCACTTAATTCTGTTAAAATTTATTATTCTAATTCCAAATTAGCAAGGTTTTTTATATCTTTTATATCTTTATGTTGAGCAACAAAATTAAAATCGATCGACACTTCAATGAGATTTATCAGGCAAGTAAAATATCGTTCATTTGATAGAATAGCGCCAAGTTCTAATGTTTTCTTTTCAATAATTTTCCCTGTATTTATTGCGAATAAAATGAAAACTAATCTGCCATTACTTGCAAGTTAACGCAATTACAATCAATTTGTCTGTGGTTTTTTCATTTCCCAAGATTATAAATTAGAGATTAAAACAAGTTTTAATTGCATCTTTTATTTTTCTAAAAACGTGAGAAAAATTTTACCAGTTAAAAGTGATCTTGTTAACAGAAATGCTTTTATTGTGATTTATCGATGGATTGTATCAGGTACAGTTCTGTCCAAAGTATTGAAAATTATATCAATGATAAATTGAGGAGTAATTGGAATAAAAAAGGTAATCGGTTTCAGTATAAACCTATTTATTGGTTTATAACTTGTGTTTGGATTCTTACTGACGATGGCATCGATCATATCGTTAACAACAATATCCAGGTCTTTATTTCCCATCGCTATTCTCTTGAAACTCTTTAATTGTTTCAAATGTTGTCCGAAATATTTTTCGCCGTATATTTGTCGGATATTTGGGTCAGTTTTGTTCCAGGTATTTGTGAGAATATCCTCTACAGAGAAGAACATTCTTGTTTTGAACAGTCCTGGCTCAATTGTTGAAACTTTAACTTTGAATTTTCTCATTTCCCTTCTCAATGAATCCGAATATGAAATGATCGCATATTTTGACATACAATATATACCAAGATTATCAAGAGTAATACGTCCGGCAAGACTAGCAGTTATTACTATTCTACCTGGATAATTTAAGAATAATATGAGAATATTCATTCTAAACAGGATGAAATGTAAAAAATATTAAGAATTCAATAATTGGAAGTACCTTGGCTCTCCCTTATCAGATTTAAGAAAAGACGGGTAACCCTAACCACACCAAACACATTGACGTCAAAAACTTTAGTGTATTCATCGAATTGACCCCATTCTGTGTGACCATAAGCCAGACGACCTGCGTTATTAACTAACGCCCAGAGACAGCAGCCGTTTTGTTCTAGATCATTTTTGATAAAATTGAAGCAATCTTTAATCTGCTTTTCTTCTGTCACATCCATTTGAATGACAATCAATTTGTCCTTGTTCGCACATTTTTCTTGAAGTTCTTTCGAACCGCTATTATTCTGATCCAAAACTGTTGCGTAAACTTTAAACCCCTTCCCATTGAGTCTTAGAGCCAAACGATTGCCAAATCCAGAGTCACAGCCTTTCCAATGAATTAAAATAAAATACAAAACTTAATTACAATAATTTCTGTATTATTGTAAAAAAAGTCAAATTTGATTTCACCTGTTATTAAAACGGCCTTATTTTCGACTTTGATTTTTTTCTCCCAAAACATTGAAGTCTAATACAGAAACCAATTTATAAAACCCTTTCAAAGTGTCAGAAGTTTTGAAATGAGGAAAATTTGCTCAAATATTTTAATCGCAATTCAATGCAACATTTGGTGTATTCTCTATAAAACTGGTTTATCACACAAAACAGCATTTTTTCGCAATAAAAAAGGTCATCTGGACTATTTTACTGGAAATTATTTTCTTAAGGCTTATGCTTTTACTTGGAAAACAGAATAAATTATATCCGAATGATATACTTGATACTTTTTTTTCACTAACTTATCGTTAGAATAAACATTTTAATGCTTTTAACTTTGATTTTTAATTTAAACCTCACATAAATTGAAGCAAAAAATAAACAAAAATATTCTTAAATAAAGATATACTAAATACTAGTGATGACCAAGGGCAGAGTGTTTCTTAATTGCGATATGTTCCTTGGAAAACTTGTGATCCGAGCTGGGAAACATACCCCAATAGAAATTTTTTGCCTGGTCATCACTGACTATTCTGGAATACTAGAAAGTAACATATAAATTAATCATGAAAATTTCAATAAAATTTCAAATTATTGGACACTTTCTATAATGTTATTTAAGTTTTTTATTTGATTTGTTGGGTTAAAAGAGATTACATAACATTTGGTTTAATTATTTTCTAAACAAATAGTTTTCTAATTGTATGTGAAGTGTGTTTATGTGTCCCTTAATTCAAAGTTTAAATCAATTGATAACATTTAATAACTCTTAAAAATCAAAACAATTTAAACTAATAAATACAAACTGCCGTCGGATATGTCTGTAATCTATAGAATAGATTTCTAAAGATAATAAATGAGGAGTTTATCCGATAAATTGATTAATTAAGCAATCAATTGATATTAACACATAATGTATGTTATCAAAAATAGAGCAGGAACATTCTAATTCTGATTAACAATCTTTTTTTCATTCATGGAGTCGGGTATGGCGTCATTTAAGCCATTAAAATATCTATCGATTAGGAATTGAGGCACAAAATCAATAAACTGTGCGAACAGTCTATTGATTTTGCCGCTGACCGGTCTGTAGGAACGGTTAGGTTTCGGATTAACAATAGCTTTCATCATATCGTTGACCACAATTTCCAGGTCATTGCCAGAACGTCGACTAAAGTCTTGGGGAGACTTTTTGTGGTGATTTTTGAAAGATTCCGGATATGTTTCGCCATATATTTGTCGCACACTTTGGTCAGTGTTTTTCCAATTCATATCAAGTGAGTCGTCAAACGAGTAAAACATTTGAGTCTTGAAGACCGCCGGCTCTATAGTCACGACTTTGATCCCGAATTTCTGGACTTCTCGGCGGAGAACATCAGAAAACGATATGATCGCCGATTTGGTCATACAATAGGCTCCAATCAAGTCTGTCGACACCCGACCCCCGAGACTTGCCATCATTACTATTCTTCCTGGTTATTCAAATTATCAAATTATATATAAATAATTTATGAAAAATATCACTGAATCGATGATAAGCGGATAATTATTTCAAATAATGACCTGGAAATCAGTTACTTTCATGAATTCATATCTGGTATGTAATCGAAACACTAATTGTGACAATATTTGCATAAATTAAAACTTCGAACAAAATTATGGAATTTTGTTAATCAATAAAATAAAGCTTAACATAAGTATCCTGGTATTTGTTAACTGATTAAGAATTAAGCGATTTTTCAATGCGTTTTTGAATTAAAAAAATAATTGGAAAATGGAAATTACCCTTGGTTGGTCGTAGGAGTGGAAGGAATTTTCGTGTGACGCGAACCACACCGAAAACATTGACGTCGAATAGCTTCTGGTATTCCTGGAAAGAGCCCCACTCTAGCAGACCATATGTGATGACTCCTGCGTTGTTGACCAGTGCCCACAACTCCTCTCTATTATCTTCGAGTTCACTCTTAATAGTATTGAAGCAGTCGTTGATTTGCTCTTCTTTTGTTACATCCATTTGCATGATATTCATAATGTCTTTGAAATGACATTTTTCACGCAACTCATGAGAGCCGGAGCTGTTTGGGTCCAAAACTGTGGCGTAGACCCGAAAGCCCCGACTATTGAGTCTTATGGCCAAACGATGACCAAAACCAGTATCACAGCCTTTGAACAAACAATTGAAATAATTTATGAAACAAAAAGAGATGTTATGCCTACCGGTTATCAGAACGGCTTTGCCTCTCGAGTTTACTTTTTTACCCGAGAACATTTTTTTAGGCAAGTTATAGAGAACTCCCGAAAACTACAAATCAACTGCTTTTTGATTTGGTTTTAACTCATTCGCAAACAATTAGAGAGTGAGGAAAGTCTTTAGCAAATCCTGAAAATCAAAGGTAAGTCTCATATAAACAGGTTTTCATTCAGTAGTAGTCAGTCAGTAGTAACTGGTTTTCTAACCTTAATAACAGTTTCTTTTAATTTTTATGAATTCGGTCCATCACTAGATGAGGTTGAAATAACATTTTTTTATGTCCTTGGCCAATTCTCAGTACTTGTTAATTGTATTATTCCATTATTTGAGTTACTAGGTGATTGATTGATTATTCATTAAACTTGTTAATGGCTCTTTTGTGGTTTATTGAGATCTAGCCTGAATTGACTGAATTGACTTGCTAATTTACATTTAAATTGTGTGTTAGCTTTCCATTCGATTATTGTTTTCAAATCTTTTCCTAATTAATAAATCTTTGAATTTTCCATTTTATTGATCAAGCATAAATAATCAGTAAATAATCACGCTCCATCTACTATTTGATAATTGACATAATAATAATAAAAAGGTGATCCAAAATAATTATTAAATTAATCTGAATATTGACTTAAATTGTCTTGGTTGCCACTAATTGGTTTTAATTACTGGTATATAATTACTTAAATTCAGTTATTCAGAGATAAATTGCAAGATGAGAGAAGTCTTATAAGTGATTCAAATCTTTAATGGCTTACAGTTCACCAAATATTGTCCTCAAATGAAATCTCAGATTTTTTGTATTAAATGTGTTTTGAGTCAAATCTAATCTAATGGTTACGTAAGTGAAGAGAATTTGTGAATACGTCAGTCATTCGGGCAAATGATCTTTCACTGGAAACACAATTCCATTTCAAATAGTATGGAAACATAGAACATGTGAATACAGGTACTAGGCACTTCGATTGCATTCGAGTGGCATTTCTTGGTAAACGTTGCAGATTCATATTAGTCATCCAAAACAAAGATGCTATTAATAGATTAGATAAATCATAATTCAACTAAAAGTTATCAAACCATTCAAAACAAAACAATTCATTAAAAAATTGTGTTTCAGAACAATCTTGGTTTTTATTTTTCAGTCAAATCAAACTAATTATGTAATTATCACATAATAATACTATTAATCAATTTTTTAATTATTGCCGGTTTTCTTCAAAAATATAAAACAAGCTTGATCCTCACGTGTAAACCTCTCTGTTTACTGATTCTTTGCAACTCTAATGTAGTTTACCTTGATCTAACAATAACTATTAATTTGTTTCACAAAATTATTTGGATATTTTTCGGGTTTTTTTTTCTTTATTCAACAGAAATGAAAAATAATCTCATAATCTAAGCAAATATTATATGATTTGAAGTGAAAAATAAAAGTACCATGGTTTTACAAAAGCATTTTGATCTAAATATATTTGTATTGATTAAAACCAGACATCGCCAAGAGTAAAGTTCGGGAAACTCCCTTCAGTTCAAAATTATAGCAAAATCCCCGCTGAGATCACAAAAAATTGGCGTTTAGGTCCAAGTTTATACCTCTTATGCCTTTTCCTGAGTTTTGGTCAGACAAGAGCTCAGACACCCATTTAGAGGTAATACCCCATGAGTTGGATGAGTCTCGTTATCTGATTAAAATATTATTTAATAAAGCTTTGGTTCACATAATATCTATGGAGGGAATGAATTATCTACACATCTGTATAATTGAAATGTCCTTCAATATAATCACTGTTTGTTTGCACTAAAAGTACTAAAAAAAGTTTAATCGAGAAAACACTCGACAGTCGAACACTATTTGAATTGTCTATAAAACAGTTGATATTTTTAGAGACCTCTCGAATAAGTTGTATTACTTTTCCTTAATTTAATATATTATTTGATTTTATTCTTTTATTTTCGAGTAAATGATGTCTAAAAATAAATATACCGCCGAAGAAAAGAAAATGATGGCCGACCTATCGAGGAAAGCCCCAATACTGGCAGCGCTGAGTTTTGCTGTTTTAGCAGGAGTGGCCTACTGCTTAATTAACGATAAAATTGACTTTGCTCGTTATCAGGTAATTTATTTTACATTAAAATTTAATATCATATTATATGCAAACATTTTTCGAATTTTTTTAGAAAACCAAAGTTCAGAATCTGACAGAAATAGGACCCCGAATACAATACGTTTTGCAGCACTCGACTCCTGGTGTGGTTTGGCTCTTATTCTGTACATTCTATGTAATATCCAAACGAGTGAACACTCCGGCAGTGAATCCAAACGCAGGACACGAGCACCTGACACAAGGGGCCAAAAATATTTTCCTCAACTCTTTGGAACAGTTTATTATGTCATTTGTTTCGCAATTAATCTTGGTTACATATTTAACATCAAGACAAGTGCTCAATATAATACCGGTCATAAATATTCTGTTTATCAGTGGGCGTATATTTTTCTGGATGGGATACCCCATGAACCGTACCTTTGGAATGATGCTTAACTTTGGTCCACTTTTAGCCACAATGGGTTATATTAGTTATCGATACACCCGTTTGTTTGGACAATGGGTTTAAAAACTGTACGATTCCTAAATCATTAACTAATCAAACAGAAAGTTTAAAATTATTTCTTGCATGTTCATTTAATTAATTAAATTGAATAAATTAGAGAGTTATTCAAATAAAAAGAGTAGTAAATTGCGACTTTGTCCTTGTACATTTAGCAAGAATTGATGAATTTTCAAAAAAATTATAAAATTTAAATTAAAAATCATGAGACCATTCATTCCTCTTATTAGGAATTAGTAAAAGGAAAGAGTGTCTCAACAGTGTCAATCTCTTGATATGACACCAAATTATTGAATTCTGTTGAATAGAAGAAACGGTTCTTTATTTTTATTAACTCTTAAGTTGATGTTTGAAATTAAACCAAAAATTAATTATCAAAAAATGGCTAAAAATAATTTTTCGGCTGAAGAGAGGAATGCAATGCATGCCATCCGACGAAAACTTGTGATCCACACATCTCTGGGGTTCGCCGTATTAGCTGTGGTCGCCTTTTGCTTGATTACTGATAGGATTGATTTGGGCGGCCATCAGGTATATGTAATTTCAAATAAAGTGAAAACATATAATAAAGATTTACTCAAAAAAGTTTGCCAATGAGCATGGTTGTTTAAAACTTGATGGTTGTTAATTTAAAAATTGAATTTTCAGAAAATAAGTGGTGAAAATCTGACAGAAATTGGACCAAGAATACAATATGTTTTACAACATTCAACACCCGGAGTAGTTTGGCTAAAATTCTGTTACTTCTTGGTAATATCAAGACGTTTCAACACACCAGCCATGGATCCGATGGGAGGCTATGAATATCTGACTCTTTCGGCCAAAAATATTTTCCTCAACTCTTTGGAACAGTTTGTTATGTCATTCACTTCACAATTAATTCTCATCACTTATCTGACTCCTAACCAAGTTTTGAAAATGATCCCGGTTATAAACATACTGTTCATTACGGGCCGAATATTCTTCTGGTGGGGCTATCCTTCTGGTCGTGAGTTCGGGAACTGCATTAACTTTTTCCCTCTTTTTGCTACAATGGTTTACATAAGTTATAAATATTTTACTATATTTTCATAAAATCAATTGAAAAAATTTCGGTTTATTGGTTAATGTATTTGAAATCGATTTGATCGAAGGATCATGATCACTTAGAAATTTATTTGATTCAAAGATAAATAAATTAAATGACATTTGTGACAAATGAGACCATGGTTATTTACACATATTTTTTCAGTAATTGAAGGATAATTGAGTAATTAACTGATAATTGTTTATGAGATGAGTTTACCGAAACCTATGATAATTGTGGGGGCCTTCGAGAACTTGGCGTTTTTGGGGAGTGCCGGCAGTTTTGTGCACTTGTCTGAGTCCTCTTCATAGTCAGTGCACATTAGGTTAAGTGTATTGCCGGCCATATTATTGATATACTTTTCGAAGTTATCCAATTTCTTTTCAGGGCAAGTTGAGTCGCCGCTGTCCCTGGCTGACTTCATTATACATGTTTTGAGCTGATGGAATGCACTGTAACCAAGAGTATTGTTAAAAATCAGTCGATTGTAACATCAATCAGAGTTTCAATGATTTTGTCGGATAATTATTCGAGAAAATGAAACGAAAGACAATTTAAACAATAAGAATCCGGTTGACCCTGCGCCTTAATTTTTTCCTCAATATCATCATCATTATCGATCTAGGTATCTACGCATTAACGTTATAATAACAAATTATCATTGAAACTGTTAACCTTGTCAAATTGTTATATCAAAGTTTAAATTGTATAAAGAGAAACATAAATGTGACTGACCAACATGCATGGGGAATTTTCAACTTCTGCTCTTTGACAGCGTGTGCTTTTCCAAGATTGTTGAGAAAGTCATCCATACAATTGTTGGTCTTATCTCTGATGGCGTTCCCACAGGAGGAAAAGTTGATGATTTCCTCGCGTTTACTTGATTTGGAGCAATAGCTCTTATGACTCATCTTTGAAGTATAGAGCATCACATTTGCCAATTGTTTTTGCACTCCTTTAGCACAACTGTCCGTAAAATCTTTGGCGCATTTGATTATCCCCGGGGTTTGCTTACAGTACTTTTGCATTTGTTCTTCAGATTCCGGATATTTTCGTGAATTCTTGCCCACAAAGAACAGTTTATCGGCACAGGAGTCGGCCTTTTTCCTGTTCTCGTCATTGCATGAAATGGATGAGCTCGGCTTTCGGGCCCCACTCACCAAACACACTGTTTATAGACATTTGAATAAATAAGCAAGATCAAATCTTTGTTCACTTACCTAATAAGCTTAAAAGTACGATAAAGTACAAGACTCTCATTTTGAATGAAGCAAGAATATTCTTCGATTCTTAACTTTTGCTGAAAGTTTGAATGAATTTTGTAGATAACAAGTGATATAACTTTTGTTCGTAAATAAAACTCTGGAAAAAAGCAATTCTTGTGATCAGATGAAGAGTAATACAGAAGTGATCGAAGAAATGGAGTTTTATTCGCAATTTATCTGAGATGTGGTCACGTAATCACTATATAAGTGCTCAGGTGTGCAGAGGTGTGCAGAGTTGTGTAGTGCCCATAACCAAACACGTAGACCATCGACAGCCAGTCAACTGTCGATTTACACCAACACCTCCTGCTATAAGACGTTCATTAGTTTCAGTTAAGTTTTAAGATATTTTCAAAGAAAAAAATGAGTCAACTCTTAGATAATCATTTAATTAAAATGTTTTGCTTTTTGAGCAAAAATTGAATTAAATTAAATAAATTCTTGGAATTAATAATTAAAACTGAATCCGACTGTATTTCAAAGGTCTTCAGCTTTTTCTTTAATAAGCTTTTTGCAGAAAAAATAACTTTGAATGAAAGTGAAAAAAGGCTTATTTAATGTTATCTTGCGAAGCTCATTAGTAAACTGTGTAAAGTGGCTGTCAAACATTTCATAAATAAAGACGACCAAGCTGTTTACTAATGCTGTTCTTTGTATATTTCAGTTTATGTAAAATAGGGCGAAGTTTTACCAAATGAATTGATTTGTCGAAGAGCCTGACAGTGTTGGTAATCAAGGTGGATCGAAGAAAAAATTTAATCATTACTTTTATGAGTGACGTACCGCACAAACAGAGAAAATCATTGAATTTTTTTCAAAATAATATTTGTTTTGAAGTAAAAATCGATTTCAAAATAATCTAATTAATCATTTCTATTGAAATTATCGAATGAAATGATCCCGAATCTGATTAAAAATGATTTTACCGAAATTTTATTTTAAAAGAATTAATAATAATATTTGAAAAACAGATTCTGTTTAACACTTTTATTGAGGACAAGGGTTACGCCACTCACTCGTCATTATTTTTCAGAGAGGTTATCTTTTTATCGACAGAAAATGGTATCCAATAGTTCATAATTATTACTTAACTGAATATTTTAACCTTTAATCGACCTGACCAAGGTCAATGTTTAGCTGATTTGGCAAATATTTTGATGAAGAGCAAGTTCATCTCTAATATTGATGATTGAATGCCTTAAATATTCCACTGAATTGTTGACAATTTATTTCTTCGAATGCAAGTAATAAATTAAATAATGTGAACATTTAATCCTTGAAATGTGTATAACGAATGGAATTTTCATGAAAATTAGACTTGCTCTTTCTGATTGATATTTCTAATGCTAATTCCAAGGCTTACTAGAATTTGACTGACAGACTACATGACTCTCTCTCTCTCTCTCTCTCTCTCTCTCTCTCTCTCTCTCTCTCTCTCTTGAAATTATTTGAAAGTGAGATAAATTTTATGAAATTAGTGGACATTTAGTGTTGAGTAAGTGCTATGGAGTCACTGATTGGTTGTTAATCAAAGTCTATCATTGAGACCGAAATTTCACAACAATTTTGTCAGAAACTCTTCAACTATTGCCTCAAAGTTATGAAAATTGCGTATAATTAGAAATTTTGTGCACATTTTGTTCACATCATTCAGGAATAATATTAAAACTTAAGATGATTTGGTATTACGACATACAATAGATTGGCTAGATGATTTATAGATCTATCAATGAATGAAAAGAGCATATAAATTGAGAATTTATTTAATTAGGAGGCTTTAGGTACAGTTCGTCTCAATTATTGAATGTTTGAAAAGAGATTTTCAGCGAAATTCAAGTGAAGGCAAATTCTGTGTTATTGTTAAGAATGTGAGCTTTGATTGGATTTGTGAACAACACATGCGTTGAGTGAAACACAATATTCTAATAATAATCTCATTTCATAAACTCATTGCATATTCTGTTCGCAAAACAAATCTCGAAATTCTTCCGAAAAGATGTTCCAAAATTAAATGTGTTTTTTCTGCAAAACATTAGAGCACAGAATGAACTCTACAAACGCCCACATCATAAGAAGTGCCATTAGATTAGGCCTTACATGGAATGAGCGCTCAGTCTCTTCGGGTAGTTCTCTAAGCTTTGTAATTAAGATATTTTATCCGCTTTCAAAAGTACACAAAATATATGAAAACTTTTGAATATTGAAAACAAAAAATGTCATAACTTGTCAATCGGATGGATATAAGCAAGGTGGTCCTGGTCGAGGTGCTTGTCTACACTAGAACAAACTACTTTAAATTAAACATGTACATTATTACTACCACTTGTATAACCGTATGAAGATGTTATGAAAAAGTGAATTAGTATTAAAAATTCAGTCACAAGACAACCTTGTACACTTGAATTATTGCAAACTCTCAATTAAATTTTATTTGACTCCAATTACTATTAGTTTTTCAGATTTTGAGATTACTCTAAAATTCTTTCCGTAAGTAATGAAAAGATCCAGACAACATTTTTATTTATTAGTAAAACTTAATTTCAAGAAACATAAAAAAATGAAATATAATTATAGAAGTCAATAAATATGCTTGATACTATCGCTTGTCTAATAGGGTAATACTCGTTAAGGGACAGCTTGGTTATTGCTAATGTAAACTGATTGCATAGTTTATTTTTGGCTAGTTTATATTTAGTATCACTTCAATAGTCTCGAAGCAAAAGATGACAGAATATTCTTTAGATCAGAGTCTGTGCGGAGAATAGTTTGGCAAACATTTGGTTATAATCTGAAAACTAATTGTTTTCTTTCAACTGAAAGTCATTATTATATAATAGTTTTCAGTCAATTAACTCCATTTTCATTCATTTGTTTTTATTGATTCAATTGTTTGAGCAAAAAATGAGTATTAAAGCACACGGCGGGGGACTCATCAATGGAATCGCTGGCATTCCTAATAAGTTCACAGTATTCACGAGTGGCAAAAATGTCACCGGTCTTACTGTCGCCTTTGAAGGTATTGCCTTTCTCAATTTCAAAATTACAAATTCTTTTATTTTGCTTGGATTATTCAAATTCCAATCTAAGAATATATAGTTGTTTTTGATTATATCAAAGATAACTTTTAATCGCTTATCAAACATTGAAAACAACTCACCTCTCTTCCAAAAAGCTAGGTTATTTTCCAAAATACTAATTGCCCGTCCTTTTGATTATGATTGTACTATTTCGTTTGATGAATATTTACCCAGTTGGGTTAAAAACTTATTATTTGAATTTCAAATCTGTTTGCTATTGATTAGAGTTGATACTAATCACTCCCATGTTTACTATTTATACATTTATTTCCATTTTATAGATAATTGGGTTTTAAATGTGTTTTATGTAATTATAATAAAATTTGTGGAAACAATAGGTCCGTCAAAACCTGAAATCAATTTCAGTAACAATAAGGACGGGTCGGTAGACGTGGCCTACAATCCGAAAGTTGGCGGTGAATATAAGATCCATGTTAAATATGACAGCAGAGACATCATCGGCAGTCCCTTTCATTGTCGCATCAGTGGAGACAATAAAACTCACCAGAGATACGTGGATAAGGTCAAGGTCACCGGACCCAATATTTCAGCAGGCAAGGTCAATCAAAAGAACACCGTTGTTATTGACTGCAAAGAGGCCGGCATTACTGGTGGCATCAATTTTGCGATGGAGGGCCCCTCTACGCCTGAGGTCAACTTTGTCAACAATAAAGACATGACTATTACCGTGGAGTTCACGCCTCCCACTGCTGGCGATTATAGACTGCACTTGAAATTCCAAGATCTGCACCTTCCTGGAAGTCCTTATTCCATCACAATATCATAAATATATTGTAATGTCCGGGATTTGCACTATTTTTTAGTCTCCAAATTGAAATTGTCTATTTAATTGTTTGAGCTTGTTAAATTGAAATATTAACTTATCCTTAATGATGTGTTCATTTATCGAGTCAACTGATAATTTCCACATTTGATTTAAGAGTAATAATGACCAATCTAAAACTACCTTGCACCTTAACTTTAGTATTAGAAATAAACTAGATGAAACTGGTTTCTGTTAGTTATTCAGATTTTGATAATTAATTTTGTTAGAGAACTGATTAACGAAAATATTTTCAACTGAGACTACACTCGGGGCAAATCGGACATAACAACCTTGATTAATTTAATATTTATGTTTTAATAAGTCATTTATAACTTATGTTAATAACAGAATATTCTTCAAAATCAAAAGTTTTTGAGAAATGTTTTCGTTGACAACGAATTCACTTTTTGTCTCAAATAAACGAATCTAATTATAAACTATTTTAACTAACTTTTTGGAAAAATGTCATTTTTTTGTTGCAGAGACTGATTTTGCTGAATAAGAAAAATTCTTTTTTGAATTTCTAAATTGGAAAACACTTTTGGATGTACTCTAATGTAATGTCAATTAAATGTTCTCAAAATTCAATTTGATTCAAAATTCAATTCTGGTTTAAACTTGCTCATTAAGTCATTTATTCGTTTATAATTAGCTTGGGTACTAGAATTTCCCACTTGTTTTGATTTAAGAAACATCGATGGCTTGATCTAGCTTACTAATGAGAAATACCAACTGTCAAATGTTAAAATTATAAAAGAATATCATTAATTAGTATATTAATGATTGAAGAATTGCAAACGACTGATCTTGCAAGTATTTCTAATATTTTACACGAGAATCTAGTGACTAGAATCTATTAATTCAATATCTAGTGACTGGATATTGAATTGATAATTAAAAATTAGACCAATTTTTGAACATTGAAATAATCACTTTATATAAATCAACAAAATAGCAGATAAAATGATGAGAAATAGGAGAATATTTGAACTGTCACATTCTATATTATTATCCAAGAAACTATCTATCTTTTTATCTTTGAAAATTACAAAAAGTTGCGGCCTTTTAAGAAGAGCTTTAATCGATGACATTAAACGTTTGAAAGACGCGAAAATTTAAATGAGTTAATAATATTTGACACAAAATATGAATTGTAAATGAAATTTGTAACACATTTTGTATGCGTTCCTCTTTTTATTATGAATTGCGGCTAAAATACAAATAACAACATGTTTTGTGCCAACTTATTATTAGAATATGAATTCTTCCACTAAATAAGAATCACCAAGATCGTAATTATATAACGGCAAGCATAACATTTACTGTATCTGAGCTGATCATCATTTGTTTAATTAGAGAGAGGAATGCGCTAACCTTTCATTATTTGAGTCGATTGAGTTAGATGATCTTGGTGATTCCCTGTGAAACAGTTACAAAGCGTTCAAAATTGTTTTTCATAGTTTCCATCACTTTTATACACAAATTTCAAGTCAAACATCAGTTTAAAAGACTTCCTATTATATGAGTTATTCTGTGCGTAGGCTTTGGGTTCCAAACAGTTTGAAAAACAGAGAATAACTGATTTTTCTAAGAGTAAAACAGAGACTTATTTTGTGTCAAAATTTGTTTTATGTGTTATTCTAATACAGAATTCAGTGAAAACCCAATGTTTATAATCAGAATCAGTTTGTTTTCGTAGTTTTGAAATTTGTTTTATGCATTCGTTTGAATAGTTTATGTTCTTCTCATATCTTAAGTCAGTCGAAAGCTTCAGCTTTTGAGATATAATAAGAAATAAGAGATTTTGTGCAAAAATATTAATGAAAGAGATTTTTGGACTGAAATCATAGAATATAATTCATATTCTGTTCTTGTGTTACATTTTTCAAAGAGATTGCTATCGTTTTTCATCAAAAATTTTATTCGAAAACAATATTTTCCTCTTATTGTGAATTCTTAGCAAAAGATATATTTCTCTTCAATTTGTTTCAAAAGTCAACCGATTTTTTTCATTTGAAGCGAACTATAAATTATATATTGATTTATGGCTGAAGTAGACGTCACACAGATTAAGGTTTTCGGCCCCGGACTCAGTGAAGGACAAACAGGCAAAAAGTGTTTGATTTATGTGTCGGGTGCGCCACTCAACGAATTAGCAGATGGACTTTCTTATGGTGTGAGTGGTCCTGGTGTTAAACCAGATGTAATTACCGATTACCAACAATTAAATGATGATGGTAATGTCGAGGTATATTATGTGCCACTAGTGCCGGGAGACTATAAGGTTACCGTCAGATTTAATGGCAGACAAGTCAATGGCAGTCCCTTTACAGCAAAAGTGGTCGGAGAAGTTGTGAGCGCCGAAAAAATGCTTACCAAGGTGAGACATTCAATGCCATTCATATTATTCAATACTTTTATTACTGTTTATAACCGGGATCTTAACCAGGGAAAGACAAAGGGACCGATCTATCCTCTAAGGCCTACGACTTTGTCTTTCCTTGATCTTTGCAAACATTCTGATATAAGCTAGGTGATAAATGGCAAGGTCCCTCTAGACCGATTAAAATGTTAGCATAATGGCCTCTACTATGTTCGATGGTTAAAATTAAAAACCCTACCATTTGGCACCTAGCTCCATTTGGATAATCTAAAAAAATTTGAATTCCTATTAAAATTAATTAATTAACTAATTAAGGAAATTAAACAAAAATAATTATATAATAAAAAGATTTATTTTGACATTATTTCACTCCAATTGATATTTGATTTGTCAATAAATTTAGTTTTTAAGCTCCAGTCAACTAATTTTTCAAAATAAACACATTTATCAATCGTCTGATAAAATCATTTAATTTTGTTTTCAATTAACATAACGTTTGTCAATGAGTTGTGTTTTAAACAAAAATTTTTGGAATAAATTCAAAAAATAGTCTGAAATTATTTAAAGAGATAAAAAGGTGAGGATTAGAATAGATTTTCTCATATGAATTACTTATGTTGAAAATGAGTGCTTTCCATAAGAAGTGTAGCAAGCTATTAATTTTATGTAACTAACTTTTTTTTTGGCTTTGTTTCAATAATCCAGGTCACTGTTCACGGCAGAGGATTCGAGTTGGGAAAGGCTTTTACGATGAATGAGTTTATTGTGGACTGCAGTCGGGTTAAGCCCGTTATCGGTGGTCTCAAAGTCCACATCAAAGGACCCGAACGATCATCGGCTCAGCTCAATATCAAAGACAATAAAAATGGAACCTACACAATCCAGTACAAACCAACATCAACCGGAATGTATATTTGCAATGTCAAGATTGCAGATGCTCACATACCTGGATCACCTTTTCAAATTATTGTCACAGAGTTTTTGTCTAGATAAGTTTTGATTAATCTTGGGATAATCCTTTTGCCATTATTGTATTGATTGTTCTTGGTTATTTATTCAATGTAGATAATATATTTTTTGCCTTTTGAGCTGAAAACAAAACTAAATACGATTTTCATAATGTAAACAATTGTATCTTGTTCAATGTTCAACTTTTATTGATCATAGTCTACGTAAATTGATGTTTGATTTTAACCTGTGCCCATACAATGGTCAAACCAGTCCACCAAGATTAATAATTCCTAATAATTTTGAGTCACATTTCAGTACAATATGAAATTGTGAGCATGCAAGTTTGGTGAAAGTACTAAACCTAATCATAAAGATTAGCGAAATTTCCAGTATTTGTTTGGAAATAAAAATATCGACAAATATTTGGGAAAATTATTCTTATTTTATGCGAAAGTATTCACATTTGTGTTACTAATCTCTAATCCTTTTGTCAATAAATGCGAACTGGAGTTCAATTTTCGGATTAACTTTTTTCACGTGTTTTACTTCACATCCATTTCATACTTTATAAGTTGGGTCCTCTCCTCAAAAGTGTCAGTCCTTAGAACGATATCAGAGCCTAAAGTTGTGTCGTTTAATAATTTTATTGAATTTGAATTTTTTGAAATCGTTTTACACTTTTTTAAACATTGAAGAAATGGAATCTCATATAAATGTGTTGACTCTGTTGGCCATAACCGCCATTTCCTTCGTTTATTCAAATCCTTTGGATTCATCGGAAGACAACTCATCGGACCTGACATTTGGCGGCCGGAAAAGAGAGGTGACTCTGAAACAGGCGATCAATATAGTGGAGAGGGCCCGACTCACCAAATGTGTGGCCAGATTTATATGTGAGGTCAGTTGCAATCCGAACGCATACGGCGCCAAAGGACAGACTCTTTACGAAACTCTGAAACGATTCGAGTCGGACGCGATGCCTAAACTGGTCTATTACAAGAATGCACGAGACAAGGGACTGTCCTTGGACAAATCCAAATGCAGGGATTGCTTTAAAGTCTACACCAATTGTAGGACAACTACCGAAAGCCTCATAAGACTGTCCAACACTCTTCACATCAAAGATTAGCTAAACTTTTTTTTGACTGATCTGCCGACCGATGCCATCGCTTTCTTTATTTCGTTTTATTTATATTTAAACCAAGTTCATTTTATTTTAATTTATTTGAACAAATGACATAATAAATATTGAATTTTCTTTATTTCATATTTGATTTATCGCTTTTAATTCGAACAAAAAGTAACATGCTGGTTATCGCTCAATAATAGTTAATATCTGTTAGATCTGACGATGGGCCCACTAGTAGTGCTTATCTAGGAGATTTTACATCTAGTTAGAAGAGAAGCAACCTTAAAAAGAGTTTTATAAACTACCTGGCTAAATTGGCTTATGGTAAGTTAGATTTAATTATCAAATTTGATTTCTATTCACTTGATCAGGTAGTTTATAAAACTCTTTTTAAGTTTGCTTTTGAAATTCATCTTGTTACGATTAATTTTACATGAAAAACAGTTTATTTAATTTATTTAAACAAGGACTTTCAATTTTTGTTAAACAAATAATTTATATAAGTTTTGTTTCAAAACTGTAATTGTAATTACTTGTAAAACATGAGCTAGGTAATAATCTTGAAACTTACATTTTGGGCTATATATCAAGAAATGTCCTATGATTTAAAATGCAGGTGTGCTTGGTGATATTTTGATGGCAGATATAACTGAAAACTAGACAAAGAGTTCTAAACGATGTAAT
>JAQGBD010001226.1:0-17876 GCA_034698165.1 Punctoribates punctum | reverse complement strand
TGTGAGAGAGAGAGAGAGAGAGAGAGAGAGAGAGAGAGAGAGAGAGAGAGAGAGTCATCAGAAGAGATAACAATAATAATGTATTAACGAACTGTAGCTTATGTTTAGTTACCAGAAATGTTTGTATGTTTGAAGGGATCGGTTGCTAAGTCTAGTCATTGGGATCTGATTGCCATAAATTTATGTCTTATAATATATACGGAACAGAGATATACTCTCCGGAGAGGCCATACTTTTATGCGAAACTGGAATCGAAGGGCATTTTTCTCTATTCTAAACACATCCTCACCTCCACCTAAACACCAGTCCATCTCCTGATTGCATGTGCGGTCATTTTATCTGCAAATCTATGGGGAGTAATAAAATAAGGCACGAAATTTCTCTTTAGATCACTCCTAAGTGTTTACTAAAAACAACATTTTTCCAGTCATTTGAGTCTTGATATGACTGAGTGTTTAGTCACTGTTTGCGTGATTTTCCCTAATTTTTCGGCCAAAAACACGTTCTTCTTATGAATACTACACATGAACTCAATTTTCCAAATATTTTATGAGTTTTATTGAATTAAATTTTGAAAACGCATTTGAAAAACAAGAAAAACAAAAACCCATTAGATTTCTTCCATTCGATTACAGACTCAATCATTTCAAAACTTTTATAAGACTTTAGGTTCTGTTCAACACAACAATTTAAGCTAGGTTATTTCATCAAAACCCATTTCATCTGAATTTTAAAATAAGTCCTACGATTTCGATTGCATTTTTATCCATTTGGTCGGAGTGGGCTCTTTTAGATTTTTCCAAGAATATCCAGCATATTTTGAAATTAGATTTCTTCAAAATATTTTTAAAATTTCAATTTTCTTCTTCAAATATTAAGTAAGAATACATTTGAGTCCGACTTAACTGTACTTACTTATTGTCTGGACTCAGTTACTATACATTTTTCTTTGTCATTATTTGGTTTCCTTTCGTGTTATTGAAAATCAATTTGAAAACAATAATATTGTGTTTTGTGTTGACATTCATTCATTTGATGACTTCATTCAAATTGATTTCATATTCTTTGTTATTAAAAGTCAATCAATTATTTAACGTACAGAATATTCGACGTTATTATCGAAAACTGAATCAATTATTTATAGTATTCTTGAGAAACAACTTTTTACGACCAGATATGTAATTATTTTTTCAAACAACTTGGTATATAAGCAATATTTTATTGGTATTCGACAAAATAAATTCCCATTAAATTATTAACGGCGATAATGATTCAGATTCTGGTACTTATTGGAGTCTCTCTACCACTCAGACCTATTGGAAGGCATCGTTTGCTACACTATACAAATCCACAGCATTTTGACCGGTTTTTTGTCCGTCACATTCAATTTGCGATATCATATAAGTACCGGAATAAACTTCGTATTGAATGTGGGGGAGGAAGGGAACAACCCTTCATATCATTAATGGTGTTGTTGGCAAATATTAATTAATAGATTAGTTATGATTATGATTGAAATTATTTTTATTATCGACTTTATTATTACGATTTGATTGAAAAACTCTCCAAACATTTATTTTCGGTATTGATTTTCATTATTATTCGTAGTATTTGTGGCCAAGAATTGAGTGTCAAAAACATTTTTCTCTCTGAATCGATTCTATACTCTATTTAAAACAATTGAATAATTCATGCGATAAAAGAGATAAAAATGGAAATAATTCATTAGATTATTGTATTTAAAAATGAATAAGAAAAGATTCTTGACAAATTATTCAATTATTCCGAGAACACAATTATGAATAAAAGTGTTGCAAAATGATTTAAATTTATTATTCTGTGCAAAGGGAAGGTTGAGGTAATGTGTGAGACAGTTATGACCATTATTTTGATGAAAATAATGATTTGAGTCACGCCTTCCTTACATTTGTCTCATTTACGCCGAAAAAAAGTTTAATAAAGTTTTGAAAGAAAATTATATACAAAAAAAATTGTTTTAAAAGAAATAAAACAACTGTTCCTGACTGTCCTCACTCGTGATTTATTATTTTAATGCCAATGCGAACAAACAATAGACTGGAAGAGAATAAAGTGAAATGTGATCCAAATTTTTTTTCTCTGTCGGCGCTATATTTTGTCGTTTTTAAACCTCATCCACAAAATTATTATATTTTTCAGGAAAAGATTTTCCGCATAAAAAATGTCTATTGTTTTGAGTTTCATGTGATATAAGCCTTATATTCATATTGAGTTCCCTCTCCTCTTATTTCTCTTATTTTATGTATTATTTATCTCTTGTATAAGACTTTTACATTAGTAAATGAGATCCGCTCTTCTTCTCCAAAAAGTAGACAGTTTTCAAAAATATTCGCTTCAAATATGATATAAGAAATGGAATTATCCGATGGTTTGAACAAAATTCAACGAAATTGTTTTCAAGCAGATAGTGATGTCCAGAGTGCCCCACACTTTGGGTCTTCCCATAAAATGCAAATCTAAGTTAACGGACACTGGTTTTGAATTTCATTAATTAAAAATTTCGGTAATAAATCTCATCGAGAGAGTGGAGACAATTATTTGATAACATTTTGGGTATTAAAACAAGAATATAAACTTGGTTTGAGAGGAAAATGTGAGGCCATAAGTGTCACTACTTTCACAAATCAATTTTGTTTTCAAGTCTCAGATATGAGTGATATTTGTATTAGAATTGAGTGCAATCTTTGAAATTAGTTTGAATTCAATCCTTTTTATGGTTTTATAGGTTGTGACTGACATTCAGGACATGAAAGTCAAAGAAGTGATGCATTTCTGTTATTTTTATACCTTTTTTCGTTCTTTTAAAGTGATGTCTAATGAGTGTCTTTTCTCTTGTCTTCCAATTTAGTGGTAAGAGTGAAGTCAGTCATGCAGTGGATGTGCTCTTAGAATTGCAATTCTCTATAAGGAATGTAAGAATGCGATAATCCATTTGAAAGCAAAGCAATAGAAGTCATATATATGGTGTGTTTCACTTCTATGGCGTCTCCAATATTTCAAAAAATGTTTCAAAACACAAACAAAAAAGAGAAAAAAGATAGAAATGGAATCAATTTTTGCTCAACTCTTATATCTTATACATTGATGTTTGTATAGAGAGCCCCGACTTATCTCAAACAACAATTCAATTCCGAGGAAAAGCTGTACTTTAATGTAGGCATCATTTCAAAGGAGATGGTCTGGTCTTTGCCACTCTCCTTCACTTATACACAATAAGGGATGTCCACCCCTCCAGTCAACAAATCTAATGACCTTGGTAGTTTGTCACTGATTTTTCAATAATAAGTTGACATCAGATTTCATGAATAAATATAAGTTTGAATAAGAAATTCAAAAATCGATTTCATATAAATTGATTTCGTGTCTCACTCTGGAAGAGTAATAATCCGACTCCTCTTCCCTTCCCCAGTAATTTCTGTATTTCTTGTGCTCCTCCTTTGGAGTAAAATAAATTACTTAAAATATCCCATCCTTTGAGTTGAGTTCCTTTATCTCTGAGGCTTTATAAAGGGCTCAATAGTTGTGTATCTAATGTGTCATACATTTGAAAGAAGAACAGAATTTATTTTAAAAGAATCAGTTTATCAGTGGTTTCGTACTTTCAATCAAATAAAACATATTTATTGCAAAATTGAATTTACCTCTTGTTTGGTGAGTTTAGGATATAGTAAACGCACAGAATAATAGGATTTACAATCGATGAACTCAATTAAAATCATACTTTTGAAAAATTCCACAGTTTTGATGCAAACAATTTAAATTATAAAATATACAGATGACCATCAATTCAATGTTACTTCTGGAAAAAAATATTTTCAAATTTAAATCATATAAAATATTCAAATTTCAAGCCATGAAATCAGATATTTAATAAAATATTGAAAATATCTTCAATGTATGCAATGATCAGAAACCAATACAAATGAAAGGCAACAGATGTGAGAGCCGTGAAAATCACATATAATTGAGATTCTCTTCTCCGACAAAACTGATTCGTTTCATATATTACTCGGATTTAAATTGATTTTCTTCAACTCGTTTTCTTCACTACATATTCTTGGCCTTCAATGCAATCAATGTTCTGAAGTGTTTGCCTCAAAACTGACTTATGGAGAGACATATTGATCATAATTGACTGCTTAGTAATTTTCAAACTTCTCTTTCCTTTAAAAACTTTAATTTATTAAAAGGTCCAGAAGTGGGCATCAATTTCTTGAGAAAGTTTTGAATGAATTCCAAAATTTGAGGCTATTTTTGAGTTAAAATTAGAGTTAATATAACGTATTGAACTTTTATCTCCATTTTTACAGATGTTAACAATTATTGGATTCGTTACCAAAAGGATGTCAGAGAAAGAGAAGAGTGGATATCGGGTAAAGTCGGGACTAAAAGACTGTCAGTGAAAGAGAGAGACAGTTGTGATGTCGATAGTGTCTAATCAAAAAGCATTTGTGTCTCTCTCTCGAGATGACGGCTTCATTGCAATCGTATTGTGTATTATCGATACTCTTATACAGTATTATGTCATTCAGTTATATCCGGACAACAATTCTAATACTTTTTATCTGTGTTTTTGGCGTCAATACCACTGGAATACAGAAAACGTCAACAAATATTACTCATTGCAAATACATTTCTTATCCACACAAATGTCTGCATTAGAAGTGGACTGAGCAAGGTGTATTGTCAGCATAACGTAATCACTTCACTGATCTATTCTATCCAAACATATCCCGTTCCTATCAAAAGAAGATAATTGAATCACAAACAATAAAAACAATTATTTTTTGACGTGGAGTACATAAGAACCGGGTAACTAAGTATTTAACCGTTTATTACACCTTTTGAGCTAGCTACAACAATTTTCCATATTCAACTTTTATGTAAAGCTTGCGTATGCCTAGAATATGAACAGATGTTTGATCATCACAAATGGGCAATAGCTCCGGGCATTCACCACCGATTTCACATCAAACCTCTCATTTTAATGGGAAAACCTTCTGTGGAAACAATAGATAATATATAAAATAACTGCAAATAAATTCGTTTTCCGAGGATTTTATTGTTTTGTTCAATAATTTCAATACAGAAAACACTTCATTAACTTCAGGAAAACTTTTGACTTTTAGTAAAAGTGAAGTCAAAGAGAAATTTCAATTTTTCTCTTCAAATATTGTTTACGTCTCTTCAATGAATATTTTTAAAATAATATAATCTTGATTAATCTATTAAATCATGTATTCTTAGCGATGTGCATGTACATTTTATATAAGAGAATTTCTGACTTCAGAAAGTGGTTCAGTTTCTATGGTGAGTGATTGGCAAATGTGTTGTGAGAATGGGATAAGGGATCCCCTGTTCTCCCCTCTCCTCTCTTAAAAGCAATAATAATGAATGGTAGCAATAAATTGTACAAGGATGTATTGCCGTGAAGTGTCTTTTAAAAACAAATAACCGGCCGTTTATTTTGATCGTTCGATTAACATTGAAAAATGAGCCGTCAATAAAACGACCCAATCTTGCAAATATTTTTCAATTTAGAACTTCAGCTTAAAAATGTGCATGGTGCAGCTCTGTTAAACTCTTATCAGTATTTTATTTTAGTTTAAACCAAGAGTTTTATGAGATTTAAATCGATTTTCTAAATAAAATTCTTAATATTAAAAATGAGTTCTGAAATAAGTCTTATTTTTTGTGTGAATGAAAAATGTATGAAAAAGAAAAACTCTGGTAATAAGCAAGAGCATTTAAAATTCTTATGAGCCAAAATGGGTAATATATTTGAAAATTTAAATCTTATCCGGGATATCTGTGTTATCCCATCGTTTATATGTCGAATGACTTAACCAATAATATTCTGTTTCAGAAATTTCGCGTTCAATCAATTCTCGATTTTCTCTCCAATATATTCTCGTATTTTCGTTCATAAGAGATGTCATTCACTGGGCTTTGACTCAAAGCAATAACTAATACTTTTTCATAAGTTAGAGAAATGGTTGACACAAATAACGATTGCTTTGTAGAGAAAAAAAAGTTATGTCTATCTCTAAAAGAGTATCACATTTGCTGTCATTAGACAAATAGGTTTGTCGAGAGTGAGAGGAGAGTAGAGGAGAGCCCAACAATAACTATACTATATTTGGTCAGTAAATAATATATTCTTTTTTGAGTCGAGTATTGCCAATATCTCGAAGCTATCATCAAATGTATACTTCACCAGAGGTTAGATTTGGAGGTCACACATACCTCTCCAGTGCTCAAACGTATCACAGATTAGATCTGATCTGATTCGGGAGGAAAAGAAAATGAAAGAAAAACATTATATAAACATTGAATGAATAAAATATACGACATATAGAAGAAAACTCTGAAATAGATTTGAAAATCAAATCATTGAAAAGAAGTGAATAAAAAAATTAGAAATAAAACTACTTTTCGTAAAAAGTATTGCAAAACAGAAAACAACAGTTTTTATCGATTAATGGCTTCGAATAAGTTTTTTGTTTCCTTTATTACAGTTTTTCTGATATTAATTAGTTTTGTGGCAAAAATTTGTTGATTTTCTGACACTTGGAGTTTGTGTCGAATTTTTTCTTAATGTTTTCAGACATTAGTTGCTTTAGTTTATGGCCAGACCTGAGTGATAGTGGACGGCATGATTCGATGTCTGAATTCAGTTCTTCATTACGTGACGACATGTCTGTGTCTTCGTTGGATATGTTGGCGGCGATGGTATTGGCGATAGTTTATAGTCTGAAAAGTGTGGCCAAAACACATCACAAACTGAAAATATGTTCTTTGGCTCGAGTCTGACAGAGAGTCCTCTGGGAACTGAATGTGCGCTCATTTTCTGCGAGATATTATTATTAGTGTCGAACCCGTATTCGAATTGATGGCTCTCCAGAAGTCTTAAGGACTACTCAAAGAAGAAAAAGTGAAATAAAACGGAATGAGAGCCAAAGCTCCGGAGATTTCAATATATTTCAGGTCTGAAAATAAAAAGATCTTCGAAAGGGATGGCGTCTCAAAAGTGGACCTGAAATGAGTGTCATTATTGGGAACAAAAAAGGCAACCAATCAGATGGAAAACTAATGGCTTTCCTTTGATATGTCGATTAGCGATAAATGAGTTGACGTTGACTTCAAAATATTTTTTGTTTTCTTTCACTAATTTTTGTTCTTTTGATCCCAACATTGAATTTATGTTCAGACGTGTATTGATAGTGTCCTACAAACGCTTTTCTGAAGGACTTAAGGGAATTATGGCTATCATGGGTTGAATTAACAATAAATTTCTGCTCTCTTTACTATCGGATGAGTCCAATGTCAGACCATCTTTAAAATGAGTCATTACTGCAATTCAAGAGATTATTTTAAAATTCAATTCCCGTTGCCTTAAATGAGAGGCCCATCAAAAACTTCAAAATATTGGGTTTCAGTAATTGAAAGATTTTTGACGTATTTTGAGACCAAATAAATGATAATTTAATTCGAAACAAGTCTCACAAGAATTCACTCAAGAATTTTGATCATTTTAGAGCTCAGAGTATTTCAAATGTTTAAATTCAAATATATTTCAAATGAGATATAAATTTGAATAATGAATACCAAGAAATCATTTGATTCCAATAAATATATGATTTTTTAGAATCGATTTAACTTTGTTTGTAAAATAAGTGAAGCATTTAATGGTAAATATGTGAGTCTTTGGATGAAAATCAGTTGATTTTAATATCGGAGTCGACTTCACTAAACGGATGGTTTGTGAGTAAAGACAATTTGGTGAACAAGTCATACGAGTCATACGTCTCAGTCCTGAAGTATTTTATTTAAATTTGTGACTCAAACTCGAATTTATAGCGAAGTAATGTTTGGATCAGACATCAAAAGATAGAGTGGAAACGACGCAGAAGACTGAGTACAGGAAAAGTGTGTTTCGGATGAGCAATATTTGCGTCCATTGAGTTCATCGTTCATTCACTTTAATCTTTTCCATTCTCTCGAGACTCGAATTTAGCAAATCTTAAAGAATCTCAACATTACATACAATAAGGCTTTCCTTTCGCTAAACTAATACACAAATGCAGAGACTCACAGAATCACAAATAAATTGAACGATAGATACGAAATGAGTTACTTCTCCACTGTTTTTCAAACCTTAGTATTCATTCGCTTTAATGTGAAGAAAGTGTTTCTTCAAATGAAAATTTATTCGAAAAGAGATAACGCTTTTAATCGACACATCAGAGGGTCAGACAATCAAATGCAACCAAAGATTTTATTTTATTTTAGCCTAAAAAATGTTCTCCACTACTAAAACGACCTAAAAGGTTAACTGAATGAAAATTGATTTAAATTTGAGCTCAATTTAAGAATGTATCAGAGATTAAATAAGTCCAGAGTGAATTTATCTTGGTAACACGGATGCTTTAATTATTTTATCACTTTTGAGAGTATTTAGAGAACGAATTAAATTGAATTCAATTTTGAAATTTAAATAATTGATTAGATTTTCGCCGTTTATGGCTTTTGACCAAAATTTTGGGATCAAATTGAATATAAAATTAGAGTTTTATTCGGCGATTAATTTCTCAAAATTCATACAATAATTACTCTTTTGGTGATAATTATTGTTAATTATTATTGGCTTTTAATTTAAAGTCATTTTTATTATACGCTTTTATGGTCTCCTGAGTCCAAAAGATAAATAATTATTCTTTTCCTTAAAATCTCTTTTTTCAAAAGCGTTTCTGCGCTAAAGTTATAACAATTCAGTTATTCTGTGCTGAAGATAGTGATGATAAGGACTCCACTATGAAAATGATAAAAGCAATGAAAATAAAAGTTTAAACGCAAACTGAGCGCTAGTTTTTAGGTTAACTCCAAGTCATTAACGTATATTTGACTGCAATTCAGTAATACTCTAATAGTAGTGATGTTTAGCTCCGATGATGCGATGCGTCACCGCTTTGGAGGCTCTCAACGGAAACTCTGACAGTTTGTACTCAACTTGTAATCCATGAGAGACGGGTGTGAATATAGATAAACAGATAGGCCTCACAAAAGTATAGTTATGGCACTTCTTAGCTCAGTCTTCTTCTCATCGTTTATGAACTGTCGATCCTATCGGAAGAGAGTGAGAGTGAGCGGAGGACTCACTCGGATCGGCCGATCAAATGGTGCTTAAATCGGGATTTGTATTACGCTTTGCTGACTATTAGTGTTTACCATTACTATTAGATATTAGTTTTCATCCAAACTCTTATTTATCTGCTGTAATATCATTTAGTTTTTATGCCTCTTTCCTGATGTCATCCCATCCCTAATACTGATTACATTTTCCCGAAATCACTGCCTTTTAAATTGAAATGAAATCATATAACATGTTATTTATTGGATTATTGTTTACGACAACAATATTATACTTAATGTCATTCTTATTACTGTTGACCCCAATTAAAGACAACACTAATAGAATTGTCAATTATTTTGGCTCAGAATTAAGTCAGTCCTAAATAACTTAATTAAATTTAGTCAATAGATTCCAAATTCAATCTAATTATAAGTCAATTGAAATAAATGTTTCGAAATCAACGACACTTTTTTGATGGAAAATAATTCACACAATTTGTGATTTTTTTCAAATTTCATCCTTTTTTCGGTGATTCAAGTGATGAAAACCTGTTATTTATTTTGAATATTCTTCAGAGAATTGTATAAAAGAAATTTAAAACTGGAAGCGAATACTCAGAGACTGAGAGAGTGTTTGCATTAAAATTTCTGATTTGATTAGATTTTGTTTTGAATTTTTATTTAAATTCTTTGAAAGACAAAGAGTTAACCCAATTATAAGTCGATTTAATTTGTTGGTAAACTTAATTTCTTATTGATTTGTGGGACAAAACTCAACATAAACCAGTGTTTTGGAAGCACTTGAGCTCAGAGTGAGCTCCGACTCAAACATTTAATGAACCGGAATTTGTTTTTTTTTTTGTTTTTTGATCAAAAGAAGGCTTTTAATCAAAAATTGCCGTTTATTTGATGTGAATCACTGAATGACTGAATACTAATTTCGGGTCAATTCATGTTTGGCTAAGAGTTATGAGTAAATAGAAAAGACATTCATTTGGTTGTGCCGTTCATTGGGTTTCCTATTATATAAATAATACATGTATTTAATCAAAGAGTTTGATTCAAATGATAATAACGGTTGGATTGAAACCACTGTCTGTTTGGTAGTTATTTCAAGAATCAAACGAAGCACTGGTTTCTTATGAATGGCTCGCAATCAGCGGTTCAAACAGTGAGTGATGTGAATGCGATGCCAGTGCTGTGCCAGTGCTCTGCCAGTGTCTGGTGTTGTCAACCGGTTTCCATGACTGACACAAACACTATATAACCTAATTGTCTGCTTTATTCTTATCTTCTTTTGTCGGTTACGACCACTTTATAAACCACTGGAAATGACGACAAAACTGGCAGTCAATACAAGTGCTGTTCACTCACTCACTCGTTGATTGGATTCTAATTCTGCTCAGAATAATCAGATTATGATTACAATCACGAATCGACTAATTAATTATTGCGACCATTGATTAAAGCTCTCCGTCAGTGGCAAAGCTTTCGATCATTAATTGAATGGTCAAATCGTGACCTCAAACATATCATTACACAAACGAATAACGACTCTATTGTTTATATTCTGTTTAGACCTGTCCTCAGATTTATGTCCCACTCTTTGATGTAAAATAAGGCATTAAAATGCATTCAACGCAAAAATAATCTAAAATTCAATACATAATTTGGTGAATCATTTTCATCGATTTAAAATACAGGACAGAGGAAGAGGTCATCCCTTTCAAACTCAGCTCAAGTAATGTCGGGTTTAAGTTGTAGTGCATTATCTCAGAAGTGATTCTCTTTTAGAATCTTAAAAAAGTGTCTTCACTTCAAATGCTTTTTAATATTTTTTACTCAGAAATAAAAACTCCAAAAAATGTTAAGACTTTCTGATCGAAATCAAAAAGTGAAATAAAAGACGTGATTTACATAATTCCTTTTGTAAAATCAACACCCTTTCACTCACAATGACATGATAATCACCTAGATCAACGCAAAAGTCGAAAGGACTGAATATATTTCTGTAGATTTTCATTAAATCCCTGAAAATGGGTTTAAAATATTTGCATTTTTCCGTTGATTAGTAGAAATTTTAGAGAAACGCGTTTTAAAATTAGGTCATTTCAAAGCCTATCGTTTGGCTGATAAGCAAAATGTTTTGTTTACTCTATTAAATGAGTTGGCATTAGATTCCGGATTAATTAGAATTTTGTGCTCTCATCTCAACCAAAACTGAGGGCTGTTATAAACGACTTATTATTTTTGATGAATAAAAACAATGTTTTGTTGATTTTAGTGAAATTTTTTGAGAAACAAGTATTATACAGATTATGAACATTGTATCAATTAAAATCATGGATGAGCAAGGCTAAATTAGCCTGAAAATATCTAAAAGCTGTTTCCGTTTTTTATGGAATTCTTTGAACACATTCCGTGAAAAATAACAAATATTTGGCAAATAAGTCGACGATTCAAATAAAATCAATTCTGGAAATACTTTTGAGGCACTTAACGAGAAATAAAACTGCCATTTGCTAGATTAATCTGAACCAAAAGAATTTGCACATTCCTGGCTTCAAATCTAATGGATTTATTTGATGACAAAAAAGAAATAATGAATCAGAAACTCATAAAATCTAATGACTGATAAGAAAACACTTTAAAAGATTATTTTTAACTAAATTTTAGTTAATTGAGAATCAAATTCAAAGCAAATGAACAAAAACTAATGCAAACATCAAATCAATTTCAATACAAACTCAGAGCAAATATTGTGTCCAAAAAGAGCTGTTTTAATAAATGTTTGTCTGTTGTCTGTTGTTTGGACTGATATCCTGGAGTCACACAAATCAGAGTAAGAATAGAGTAAAGAATCTAAAAAACAAATTCGAGTCAAAGAAGAAGAGGAAAGGAGTCGACAGTATTTTATGGCTAAAAACATTTGAAATCTTTTAAGCCCTAAGAACTGGCATTTCCTGGAAATCCATTGAATCTTCAAACGAGAAAATATTGCTTTCATTAAATTATTTAAAATGAACTTTCTTTCATTGAACTCACAATTAACGTAATTAGAATAAAACTACAGTTAATTATTGGCAAAACTCTTATTCAGCGAAATCAGTTTAAAGGAAGGATTTTTGGCTCAGAATAAATAGATTCCGAGCCGTGAAAAGAATTCTAAATATTGTGGCAATAAATAAAGAAAAGAGTTTTTTCTTCAACAGAACAAAAATCTCATATATTTTAGTTTTGCAGTGAATTTAGTGAAAGAAAATAATAATACTTTTCTTCCTTTGGGTTCTGCTCTCAAATCAACGAATAAATGAAAGAAAATTTTAATTTTGTCCCGAATTTCATTGAATATTCTGAGCAGAAAATTGACTGAAATTGAAGTAAACTCGGAAAACGTAATATATATCTTGTAATTCAATATAAGGAACCGGTATTTTGTTTCCTATTAGACCGAGGATTGTATTCATATATGAATTTTCAATTTAACGAACATTAGGTAAAGCCTACCGACTAATGCCTTAATAAAGCTCTAGTAAGGGGTGAGGGCTGAGCTTTTCTGTCAGGCAATACATCACTGATGCCGACTAAACCAACAGAGCTATGAATACGGTTTGAATGAACCCATAGAACAGAACAATGATATAAACCTTTGCTCACAAAACATGTAATGTTTAGCCAATAATGTCGACGCATCTGCTCTCAGACGTCATTTCTCATAAATCTCTTTCTCACTCATTATTAATGTCTTTTCCTTTCAAACAAAACATTTTCTCAGAGAAAAGCATTTTCTGTGAAAAATATTTTTCAATAAATTTCAATTCGAAATTCTTGTCTCAAAACAAATATTGAAAAACATTTTCTTTTTAATTGAATTTTGTTATTGAACTTCAAATTTTATTACTGAAGCCGTACTTTACAGAAAAGCCAAAATCGAATAACTTTATCTCCTTTCTGAAAAATGACCATACACATATATTCTATACACAGACATACTTAGAGAACCTTATTTATACGAACTTCGATAGAGTCTAACAACGCTTTTCTCTTAATACTCATGATATATGCATTGCTTTTAAAGAGAAATAACAGGAATTTCAAAGAATTGCACGAAATTGGGGACAGAATTCTCATAGGAATAGTTTCACATAAAGTTTCGTTCCAAACAGTGATACAAAAGTACTAAAACTCTTGTAAAGACAAAAATACAAAAGGAATTGGAGAGAGAGAGAGAGAGAGAGAGAGAGAGAGAGAGAGAGAGAACTGAGCAAAAACTAATCAGAAATAAAGTAGTTCTGATTCTAAATCCTTTGATGAATCCGATTGTTTGTAAGGCAGACAAATATGGCTAATGTATGGCTGAGAAGAGAGTATTGGTTTATTGCTAGGATCTAAGTTTAATTCAATTTAATCGTTAAATAATAAAACCTGGAATACAGGACTCGAATTAGAAAATCTTGAGTCACTTTATTGTCATCCAAATAATCCTTAAGAGAAATCCTAATAAATATTTGAAAAGATTTTGTTCACAAAAAATAAATGAATTATTTCTTCTCTTCTATCGAATCAAATGTTAACGAAACATATTTTTCTGATTAAAGTTTTCCCTTGGAATGAATTTTGTGCAAGAAAATGATTTTTTTGCAAGTTTATCGATCAGTTTATTTAAATCAACAAATATATAGGAGAGTTGTGTCACTGGAAGTGCAAAATTAATTTGAATTTTTCTCAATTTGTTTGAGTTTTGACATCTGGTTGTACTTAAAATTAGTTTTGGAGAAAAATATCAAAAATGCAAATAAAATACATCACTTGTAATGAAAAAATTGAAATTAGATTTTTGATTGGAATTCATAACACTTTTTGAGGCAAATCATAAATCGAAAAATTATTCATAAGCTCTGACTTCAGAACTGAATTCAGAAGAGATAATAATATTGAGACAACATTTATATGTTAATCAAATCAACGATATTTCAAATTGAAATTCAAATCGAAATAATAATTCAAATTTCTCTTCGATTCAATCAATGATGCCCTAAGACCTCAACTAAGGGGGGATCTAAAAAATTTTTCTCAGCGAAGAAGGCTTCTCTAACCTCGATATAGAAAAGTGCTTGTACAAAAAGTAATGTCTGAAAAAATCATGTTCAGGGCTGGATAGGCACGAAAATAAGACACTTTTGCACCAAATTCTATGAATGTTCGGTCAAACCAAAAGGCTATTCCGACATTAACCCTCCCTTTGAGCATTATTGATTTAAATCAGACATCGCATAACAAGATATAGCCCGGAATACTCCTTGAGGCCAAAAATTTGGAAAATACTCCCTCAGACAAAATGGCCTCCGAAGGCGAAAATTTGGCATTTTAGATTCGAGTTATTCCCTCCTCTATACCCCCACTGAATTTTTTTTAAAAGCTCAGGACCCCCTCCTAATATCTCCCTTGAGCCGAAGAGCTTGGCGATGTCTGACTTAAATCATCTCTTCAGATAAACTTTGATGAGTACAAAATTGTTAAATGATTGTTGAAATATATGAGTTGATACTAGCAAAGGTAGTCTCTCAAATGTTATTATAAAACAATGATCCTGTGCTGAAAGGTTCAATAAATAAATAATTTCTAGAAGAAAACTTAAAACATAGAAAAAGGTGGATTAGATTTCAAATACTTCCAAAATTTTAGTTCTGAGAGATTAGATACTTTTCTGGGAAACTCAAATACCAAGATTCTGGATTTCATGAGAAAAATAAGAAAATCGATATTCTTGTGATAGAATCACAAATGTCCTGTTTGTTCAGGTTTTTAGATCCGAGTTAAAAGTAATCAGAGTATAGCCATTGAATGGAAAGTATAATATGAACCCAATTGTAGCCAAGAATATATAAATCAAAATTTCAGTGAATGTTTGGATTTGTTAAAGTTTTTATGGGTTTAAGAAAATATTGAATCAAAATTGAATTCTTTATTCAATGTTTGAGTTCAATATCGAGGGAAACAGTGTTGTTGTCTGAGTTAGGACTGGCTTTCCATACGATTTGGATCATTACCTCAAATCTTTGCTCTCATGCATACCATATATCAGGAAATTCTCATTTTTAATAGTCTTCTGAAGAATGGCTTACAATGACTAATACGTTGAAAATGTGTATTCAATGATTGCTTTAAGCGATTGAAGGCTAAGACACGACTTTTTATATCTCTTTTGGTTTTTCCTGTTTTTCCCTAATATTCGGCATTTGTTTGGATTCAGGTTTGAGTTGTCGTTAATTCGCGGACTAATTGGATTCAGTGTCTGATTGCAAGGGAAAGGCGAACCTGGGATCGACTTATTCGCTGTTTTTCTCTTAACATATCAATGAGTCAGTCTATATATAGACCCGAAATCACTTTAATTGCTTTCATTCGCTACACAACACATCCGACTAATCATTTGGATTCAAATCCTTTATTGCGAACAAAAAGCAAACAAATGCCGAGAAATGTGTACCAGAAAAGAGTCTTTTTGTTATTCTGGGCTTAATTGCAAACTGTGTGTCCATTAATAAAAAAACGGTGTAATATAAACGCTTTTATTGACTAAAATTAGATTAAATTCTTTAGTGGATAAGTAAGTTAGTGTCGAGAGGATAGACCACTGGTTTGAAGACATGGCAAACATTGCAAAACACAAACCCTATGATTACTTTTTTTTAATTATTTGCCACAAATTAATTTCACTGGAATTCAAATTTTAAAAATCATCTGAAGTTAGGTTTGAATATTAAAACTAATCTACGAATAAATCATTTGTTTGAAAATTGGTTTCGATTTTTGTTTGTTTTCTAAAAGAATTTTTCATTTCAAGAATTTTATGTAAGTTTTGTGACATTTATATCATTCAAACGCCGATCCGACACAAGAATATAGTTTAGATATAATTCGTTTCTCACTCCCGATGGGAACCCAATAATCATATGGTATATAAAACTCTTATCCTGTGATAAGTTATACCAATTGATGTCGACTACAGTTGTATATTACGATAGCTTTGTCTTTGGAAACGACATCAAAAAAGTTTATATAATTTATTCAATTGATGTCATTATTGCCAAAACTTAAAGTAATTTCTTTACAAGTTTTGTGTTCACAGATTTCTATTCAAAGCAAACCCTTAAACACAAAGAATTACAATAAGTTAGTGATGGTCAGGGAGGACCTCTTTTGATTGATTGAGCAAGCTAATCAATAACTTCTATTCAGAACATGATTAATAACATAATGAAATTAATTTTACTCTTCATCATGTTCATTACCAATCACTATGACAATGTTATATTCAATTACTTTCTGGTGGAGCTTGGTCGTCACACAATTTATTCTGTGTTCATAAATATTCATAAACTACAGCAGTATTTCTTCAAATCTGAATCACTCTAATAAAGTCAAGTAATTTACTCAACAATAATAGGAAGAGTTGCTGCGGGTTATCCCCAAAGCTAACAAATAAAATGAAATTCAATTTCTGTCAATCAAAGCCAATACACGACAAAAGCAAATGAAAGATACTTTTCCTACAATACATACACTTCTCAATCATGTTTTCAATCTGTTCCCGAAGTACTTTACTTTCTTCTATTGAACAGATTTCTTGTGGAAGAATATGCCCTCAAATTAGGCAAACAAACAGTTTTCGTAAACTCATAGAATTATAGATAATTTGTGTTCTGACAAAGATATCGAGCAATCATTTTTAGCTCACAATTTGTGTAATAAACAGATAATTATTATCATTTCATTTATTGATTATTAGAAGCTTTCAATATATGTGGAAATGTTTTAGGCTTTAAGTTAATGTTTGGTTGAGTTAAAAATTATTACTTCAAACGCGTCAGTCATCCGTGAAGAGCATTAGCCCTCAGTGATGGACAGGTTCTACCACCACATCAGAGCTCAAGATTTAGAAACATAAAACAAATGCCTTATACACCCGTCCCCTCTCATTGTACGCATCGATTGAAACGAATGCTTTTATCTTATTATAAGATTTTTTTAGAAGAATAGAAACCATAGATTTTGAGTAAGAATTGCTTTAATAGCAGTTATTTTGACTTAAATTCTGAGTCACTTTTGTTAAGAGCTTTAGAAGTGAGAGAATTGCAAACATTTGAATCCTCCGAATCCTTTTCCGATCTTAATTTAGAAATAATTGATCCTATTATTAGTGCCAATAGAAGATTGTGCAAGAGTGCAACTTTACCTGAAAGGCTTAAACGATCGCTAAAATATATTTTCAACGATTAAATTGGCCATGCTATGCTATGCTAGGCTGTGCTAAGCACTTATTCTGATAATTAAATCAAGTCAATGGTTAGTTTTAAAATTCAAAAAATAGTAATTCGAACTTATAATCTAGCATTTTATATAATTGACTCATAAAATTGATTGCACTCCACAATGACAGCACATCCCATAGGAATCGGTAGTTCTCCAAAGCAATAATAATTAAGTCAAATCAAAAATCAAATTTGAGTAAAGTGGTTGAGTCCTGTGCTCTGCACTAATTGGCATAATTCTTGACTTCACATAACGACTAATTCTCTATATGAATGACATAAGACTTCAAAGACATTGAAATTAATATTTGGCTGAAGTATTGCTTTCGGTGTTGAGGCCATTGAAGCCGTTGGAAGCACTCAATAGGACTTACATTAAGTTAAGCTCTA
>JAQGBD010001225.1:0-17901 GCA_034698165.1 Punctoribates punctum | reverse complement strand
AAAGAGAGAGAGAGAGAGAGAGAGAGAGAGAGAGAGAGAGAGAGAGAGAACCTTTGAAATTCCTGGCTTAATATTTTTTTGTCTTTACGAAGGACTAAACTTGTTCATATAAAACTATGCTCTTGCTAATTTATTAAGTTTTTAATTCTATTATCAATCGTTTGATGGAATTTGTCCTTGTCGGAACAGCTGTTGGGCTGCACGGGTTCGGTAAGAGTTGACTAAAGTATTAAATATTATTGAATTTTGTTTTTTGTTTAAGTCTGCGCTAAACGTCAACATAACTGCGGCGCAAGCCTTTTGTGTCATTTCTAATTGTCTCGGGGTAAGTGATATTCACACTTGTCCAGGGATGCAAGAGGTTAGAACGGGGGGCGGTAGGGGGTGGCCAAACTGTGCTCTCGCCTAGAGGGAGGCCAAATAGCTAATTTTGGAGTTTAGAGGAACTAAAATGAAGTTTTTCGGATAAATTGGGCCATTTTTGTCTAAACTCTGCTATTTTCCACTTAAAAATGTATAAATTATCCCGAATTTTGCTTAAATTTAATTTAAATTCAGTTAATTCGACTAATTTACCGAAAAGTCCTAAAAATTTGCCGTCACCGCAATTTTGCTCCTTTTATTTTCGTCTTTAGAAGGGGGAGGGGGCAAAAAGTGAAATTTTCAGCCTAAGGGTGGGCCAAATCCATTCGCCCCTCTCTTGCATCCCTCCATTTATCTCAAATTTTATATTATATATTAAACTGTTTCGAAGCAAATAAGACAATCGCCTATATTTTTGGGCCGCAAAAAGAGAAGCGAAGATTTCATTGAAGTACTTAATGATAAGGACAGCCATAAGAAGGAGGAAAATAATATTATTTCGGTGAATGATATCAAAGAAAAGGAATCCGACGATGGGATGAATGACCAAAAAACTACTCAAACTGTTTATAAGTATAATCCAAACGAACACTTCATTGTCGCCAAAGAAGTCGAGGCTTTGATAATAGATTTGCCCGAATCTATAGACGACGCCGTCTTTTCTCTCTGAGAACTTATTATTTTCTAATCGACAACTAATTGTTAATTAATGGGATGAGTTTGAGAACAGATAATCATTTGTACAGAATATCCAAACAATAAACCAGACATTTGAAGACAAAGAATAAGAATTTTATTAATTAAATACATAAATAGCGTAAAGAATATTTAGTTATATTAATATTTATTAATTATATTATCGGTCATACATTAAAAGTGCCGTCACTGTGATGTTGCTGGCTTCAAATTCTTCAAATGAAAAATAATTAAAAAGTCAAAATTTCTTTTTAGTAATGACTAGACAGTGCAGAAACAAGGGCGCCTATCGGATTAGAATCTGTATAGTAATGAGATAAGTTATAGATTTTTCCAGAGTCCAGTCCAGTCCACCTTTGGTTAAAGTAATCATTTTTATAATTAGTAATAAATTATTAGTATTTTCCGTTTTGGAAGACATCAAATTCTTTAAACTCAAAGGACTTTAATTCTGTGACATTAGGGCTTAATTTGAAGATTAAACAAAGATTAACATAAAACAAGTGGAGGATAAATAATAGCCGCTCCTCATCACTGGTTCCATGATTTTTGACGAAAACTAATTTTATCTTTGAATGAGTTGCTTAATGGCATCGATTCTGTTTAAATAAAATCTTTGACTCATTTTATGGAAATAAAGTTATAACAAATAAATTGAAGACAAATGTAAAAGATTTTTCACCATGATCATCGTTAAATTTTTATAGTTCTTCAAAATTTGATTTTTAATTTAAAAATCTAATTATAATTTGATATTAAATAAATATATTTGAATGAAAAAAAGTCTTCAAAAAACGTAAATTCAAATGAATTACAAAAAATTCTTTAAAGGATTTGAAAATCATTGAAAAGCTTTGATATTCCGGTATTTCAAAGAACCGAATAATGAAATAATTCAAAACACAATTCAGTCAATACTTTGCATTGAATTAATGAACAAAAGATAAAGAGTTTAGATTTGACCCAAACTTGCTTTTGGAGAGAAAAAAGTCTCTCAAAGCATATCTTCAATTGAAATGTCTCTATAAAGAAGACACCGGTGAGTGAACACAATTTATTGTATTGTGTTCTCAAACAATTTGAAGTCTCTTCAAAAAATATATTTTGAATTTGAAAATTAAGTTTTACAAAAATGTGATTCAATTCGTTCAAAATTCGACTGTCATTTGACCCGATTTTTTCGAAGAGCAAAGTCTTGCAAGTCTTGAAACTTTAATGAAAAACAAACAGAATTCTTATCAAAAAATGAAGTTTTTTAATATTTCACTATTTTTGATATTTTATTTTCATATCTATTGTGTTAAATGTCTTCCAGTGGTAAGTATTGAATAATTTGATTAAACATTAAATTAATTGTGAAAACATCTGTAAAAGACACGAATGAGAGTTTGTGTCCAGTCTAGTGATCCCTCACGACTTCAAAGTCAATGCGTTTATTGCAATAATCGTATGTTTGCGGCCACTGTCAGGCACTGTACCGCTTATGTGAGTCCACACAAACCTATTCAATATAACTAAATGAATATTCTATCAGACATATCTTCCTGCAACTATTTCTGTTGAGGAGGCCTTCTGTTTGGTCAAACTTTGCCGTCGGGTAAGTTTATCACAAAACTAAAAGTCGACGATTTTAAAGATTTTTTTGCTTTTCTTTTTACGGCGATATTTGAGGGCCTTTTCTTGACGGCAGTCACTCCGACAAATTGCTTATAATTTTGTATAGAGTTTTTTTTTAATTTTTTTAAAATTGTCGACTAGTATTGAGGTTTGATAACCATGATCATTCTAATTGTGAAACAATAGCAAATGCCTTCTATGAAACCGGAGCCTTTCTATCAAAATAATGTTCAATCGACTGTCGATAATATCGGTTCCAATGATGTCGATTATACCGAACCCGAAGCCCTTTATTCGGAAAACCAATCGAGTGCTCCGACAACCAGCAAAAGAAGACCACCCGCCTCATTCTCAGTTGGAAAACCTCAAAGACCATTAGGTTCGGGAAATCAATAAATATAATGCTTTCCATTTACCCCTTTCCCAACACTATCTTGCAATTTGGTGATTCATAGAACAAATATACGATAAAATAGAATAAATATACCCTGATTAATCGAAGTGATTAAAATCAGTCTTCACAATTATAAGATACTTTATCAGTTTAAATGTCCTAACTTCAAAAGTTGGAATATAGAAATATTCTGATTGATTACTATTTAAAAAAGTCTATTTTATTATCAATTTAATCGAAATCTTAAGAGTATTTCTAATTTATTTCTTTACAGTCCGTCCATTGCTTTTCGGAAAAAGAAGTGTCGATTATCTCTTTGATCACAATTTAAACCAAACAAATGTCTCGATTCCATCGATTCTCAATTCTAATAGAAATTCCTTTACGTAAGAATCAGTGGATTATTAAAGAAGTTATCAATTCTTGAAACAGTCGTCGAAACCATTAAACTCTATACTAATATATAATTTTTTCATTAACTCAATTAATTAAAATTAGATAATATTTATTATTAAGTGAAATAATTAATCGGTTTTTATTTAATATTATTTTTAATTATAACAAAAGGGAACACAAAATACCCAAAAATCATAATTGTTAACAAATATCAAAATACAATAGATATGTAATTTAGTTTAGTTGAATGTAAAGAGTGGTAAATGAGCATGCTAATCCTAATGCTAATTCTAATTCCAATAGATTGGGTCACAACTCTATCGAATCACAACACTGTATACTATACATGCTCAACTTTTAATATTGAATGACCAAGGGCTCTTTATGATTGAAATACAAAGTTTATGAGTATTGATTAAACACGAGTTGAGTGAGCTTGTTTAGTTTTCTCATTCAAAAACCTTGTTACATTTCTAATATGAGCTGGTTTCAAGTTTCCGTGTTGAGGTTTCCGTGTTGAGCAAGTATACTCTATACTCTTTTTATATAAAATTTATCATACGTTACATACAATTGTTTTTTATGTCAAATTTTGCAAGAATTTGAATTTTGTTAAAAACTCAATTCAAAAATAGACAGGTTCAATTATATTGAATAAATTGTAAAATTATCTTTGTTTCGAAAAATGAGCTTGTCAATTTAAGAAGAGAAGGATTTAATTAACTAAATTTGTGAATAAAATGGAAAACTTTGATCAAAACTTTTTAATGAAATGGTTTTTATAAGATCGAGAAGTTTGAGGAATTACCAGGAAATGGATTCAAATGATTTGACATTGAGTGGGATCAGTGGTGCCATCGGTGGTAGTGATTCACCAAAGAATATACAGAGAAGTGTATAGAAGTGTTGTAAATATTGAGCACTTGAGTCGAGTGCAGTGTTTTGAGAGCGATATAAGCAATAGTCAAACAAATGGCCGTTCATTCAAATCCTAATTAAAATGTGACCGAAAAAAGGCTCGAATTGTTTGTTTGGTTTTGGATATTATTTCTAACAGAAGGCCAACGAAATGTCTAAACTAAGACTATTAAGTCCTGCTGGGGGTGAATGTGCCGAATATGTCTGGCCTCTGACCACATCGGTATGTATTGTGGGCATTGAACCCACACTCATATGAATACCAGCAATGGATGGATGGATGGATGGGAGTCGACCGCACTCTCACTCATCCATTACTATAAATCTTTACTTAATTTTAATTTTACTTTTGATTAGAATTTTATTTATTTATTTAATACAATTAATTGCATTAATATTTCATATAATTTCTCTAATTTTTCTTTTTTTTAAATTTAAATTTTATACCTTTTTTGCCAAAATAGAGTCCATTTAAATGACTGAATTTTAAAACTAAAATTGAATTATAATTTCAGGACAAATATGACGGCGCTATTGAAATTGTGGAGACTATAAGGTATTGATGACAACCACTGCCAATGATTAGATTTAAAAACAGTTTTTCATACAAATTATTCACTCATTTATTTGAATCAATGATTGCATCGATTTCTGAAATAATTTCATAGAAACCGATTTTTCCGGAAATCTTATTAACTTTTTTTTATCAATTTGAAGCTCAAAACAAAATTATATAATGAAATAGAATCGAGTGACCAGTTGACCAAACTCACCAAACTGACCCTGCTCTTTCAATATTGAAATAATTTTTAAAGCGTTAGTTGAGTTTATTTTACATAATATGCTTATATAGATATTTGATCTAGATTGATTGAATCGATTAATTTTGGTAATATAGCGGCTTTTAAATGATCTTGGAGACGATAATATTATCTTTGGGTTAATTTTTCTGATAATCTTTTAACTTATTGTCAGAAATGAACTCTTTTTCATATATTTCGATCTCTAAATGGTCTCCAAATCGGCGCTAATTTTCTTAAAAATGAGTTTTAACTCAACTCTCGTTTCTGTTTCTCTTCTCTCAAAAGGGATGATATCTCTTATTCTCTTTGATTTGATATAATATTTTATTTCTTAAAATTGATTCCAATACGACTATCATTTACAATAATCAGGGTATATGAATATGAGAGCAAGGTCATTTTCGTTGAACAATTTTCTAACACAAAATGTTTACATCTCTCGGTAAATAAGGAAAAGAAGAGAATTGAATACTCCCTCCGATTGAGTTCCCATTAAATTCAATTTAATTGACTAAATATTGGGATAAAAAAAGTTGTTTCTCTTGAATATTGGTTTATGGGAGCCGTCACTCGAGATCTGGACTTTATTTATAATTTTAAAGAGATTTTATTCATTTAAATCAAGTAAATGATCAAGCTCAAATAGATTAACTATCAATTAAATATCAATTAGAATTAGAAACAAAATGAAAAACAGTTTGTCGGCAACTATTGTAAAAAGAAAGTGATTTGACGTTTAAATTGTAACTATTGTTCAGATATGTTTGTGAGGATCACCCGGACATCAGAAAAGCCATGGAAATGAATGTTTTGAATGCTTACGACACCAAAAAGTTTGTTTAATTTCTTTTCAAACATTTGTTGAAATTTTAAATTAAATTTTAGTTTTGAAAGTATGCGAACTCTGTGTGAGAAGTATAACCGTGTAATCAATCAAACCCTACCACTGGTACCGACTCTTTTCTCTCTTTAAAATCATTGAATTAAATAATTTTCATTAAATCAGTGGAAAGACTTAGCGATGAGGGCGTCTTCGAAGGCGTCTATGAATCTTCTCAAACATATTATCCAAAAGGTGTATAACTATTCGGTGACAGATCCGGAACGACTCAACCAATACGAGCCCTTTTCTCCCGAAGTCTACGGCGAGACTTCATTTGAGTTTATTTCACAAATGATTCACGAAATCGGTTTGACTTCAGACGACGTATTCGTTGACTTGGGTTCAGGAGTGGGACAAGTGGTTCTTCAAGTGGCAGCCGCTACCGATTGTCGTAAATGCATCGGTATAGAGAAGGCTGAGGTTCCCTCCTCTTACGCATCGGTATCTGGTCTATCATTTCTTCCATTAAATTAAATTTTTTATTGCTCTCAGACTATGGATAAGAGATTCAGATTTTGGATGCGTTGGTTCGGCAAAAAACATGGCGACTATCAGTTGATAAAAGGAGACTTCTTTCACGACGACCACAAAGAAGTGATAAATTCTGCGACGTATGAATCAATTCATTTTTCGTCGAGACATACATTCAATGGATTTACTTTTAGATTCATTTTTGTGAATAACTTTGCATTTGGTCCAAACGTCGACCATATGTTGAAACAGCGTTTCGCGGAGATGAGGGACTGCGCCCGAATCGTCTCATCCAAAGCGTTTTGTTCCCTAAACTTTAGAATAACTGATCGCAATCTGAGTGGTATTTATTCACTAATTATCTGTTGATTAGTTAGCTTTGATTTGTTGCAGACATCGGCACAATAATGGACGTCAAGGAAATCCAGCCCAAGAAGGGCTCCGTTTCGTGGACAGGAAAACCGGTTTCATATTATTTACATACCATCGACAGAACCAAATTAGAGCGTTATTTCGAAAAACTCAAGAATCCGAAGCTTAAGGTTATTCTCTTTTATCTCTTTATAAGATTAAAATATTTAAATAATTTTTTGACACAAACCAGACTCAGGACGACGACAGCAGAAGTAAGAAATCCTCCAAAATGGAGGTCAGTTCCGACTCGTCTTCCAACGACTCTAAAGAGATGAGAGACGATTCGGGAACGTTTCCCAAATGGACGCGAAAGGCGTGGTCTGAGTGGTGCAATAATAGCAAGGGTTCTACCAATCAGAGCAGTGGCAGTCAACACAACGGTAGCTCTGGTCACGAAAGTAATGAAGAAACAGAAAACATTCCGCGAAAGAAGAAATACAATAGAGTGGGTCGACCCCGAAAATACCCGGAGAGTGTGAGCGCTGCTATTAAACGCGCCGCTCATAAACAAAATCGTATAGAAAATGGTGGAAACCGTCGGCCGGGAAGACCCCGAAAGAATGGAATCGGGTCTAAAAAATCTAAAAAGTCGATCAGATTTAATGGTTTAGACTTACTTCACGCCCAAACCGTTTTGAGCATCTCTTCAGCCGCAGGACATAGATTGGAAGCGGCGCCCGGATGTGTTGACCGCAAATTAGATACTTCTTGTAGAGTTACGTCAGTGCCTAATGTAGTCATAAGAGACACCTCTTTGTTCTCTGTTTCACCAGATCTGAGCGAACTATTGGACAGTTGGAAGCAACAAATCTTACAATTCATAACATATATGCAAACCCCTCAACACAAGGATGTACTCAAACAACAGATAGAAGAGGAAAAGCGCAGAAACTTTGAGTTAATGAGTCAATTGAATTGTTTGGAGAGACATATAAAAGGTTTGCTCGAAAAAGGCGTCGCTTTACTAAAGTCAAGACTATATGAGTTGGGTATAAAAGCTTCGACTTCTCACGAATTGCTGGAAAAGGCCAGAGAAATGGTGGCACACAATAGAGAACTACAAATACAGGAGACGACACTTCAAAAACACATCTCTGTTCTCGAGAACCAGAACTCAAAACTGATGAATAAAAGCCAACGAAAGGAAACAATTAATTCGAGTCAAACTCTTAACGGTTTCCGCAATAAAAACAAAACTCATATCTTATCCGAATTGACGGCAATGTTGGAGCAGAAGAAACAGTTGTCGAATACCGTCAATCAGTTGGAGAACGAAGTTCTCACTCTGGAAAAGTCGAGCGTTATCTTGAATAAGTCCCGTTCCAAAAAGGCTGACCCAAAACTGGAAATGAGTTCCGGTTTGATCCCTGGTATTGACTCTCTAAACAAAATAAACCATTCGATGAAAATTCCCAATTATGAGGAAAGAATCAATTCATTGATTATTCAGGCATTGAATGAAGAGAATACATATCCACAGAAAAATTCTCACCGAAAAGGAGTTCAGAATCTAATGACTGAAATCGACGTTCAAACCAAAGTCAAAGAATATGAAATCATTTCAAAAGATAGCAATAAATACAGCGAAGAATCGCATAATTCTCCAGAAATCAGTTATAAAAACTCGAACCCGAGTGAGACCACCAGTGCCTTAACTAATGAACAGAAATCGCCTAAAAGTAATTCATCGCCAAAGAAGTCGACGGAGAAAACTCACGACAAAAAACCACTTTTAATGACATTAAAGATCGATCGCACAGACAATAGCGCTTCAGTCAAAGAATGCAATTCTCCGAATCAGTCGTATTCCATATCCAATGACATTAAACCTAAACGAAAGTCAAGCGATGAAACACATTATCGAAAAAAGTATTTCTTTTCTCTCCTTTTCGTCACTTTTTGAATGAAATATTAAACTAAATTTTTTTTCTCCAAAGGTCTTCGAGATCTCCGTCGTCTTCACCAAAAAACAGTGACAATACTCGTCGACCATCTGTTGTGATAAAGTTTTCTTCAGTTACTAAAGAAAGCGACAAATCTGAAGACATTTACAAAATTGAAAGCATTGTGACGGACAGCAAAAGATATGACTGTAAGTCACTTTTCCTTCGGTTATCTTTTGATTAATTCAATTATATTTTAGACAATAAGTCAAAAACAATGAATGGAAAGTCTGAAGAGAGCTCTCCTGTTGTCAATGGAAAGCATAAGTGGAAGGATAGCATTGACAGCAGATTCGACAAATTGGTTGCTTTAGTTGAGCATCAGATCGAACCCCACAAACAGACGGATCCTTCGGTTGAGTTCAAAGAAAAGTCAATCAAATTGAATGGACTTCAAAGCAAACTGACTCTCAAACGAAGTTCTGCTTCAGAAATGAATCACTTGAATGACATTAACGACAATCTGTCGAATAAAAGATATATAACGAGCAAAGAGTTAGTGGCGCCTAAGTCTCCGCCCGACACTCCTCCGAGGACTCCCTCCCCTTCCATTTCGATCGACAGGCCGTTAACTCCTCAAACACCCGGTCTTTCGCCGGCTTCTACGCCCACATTAGTGATGAACGTTCAAAATGATAGGTCGGCACTGGTCTCACCCGCCTGTTCCACGAGTAGCAAAGCCTCGAGTGTTGACTCTCACTCTTCAAAGCAAAAGAGCGGAAAGTCTGGTCGGTCTAAACATAAGCTGAACAATGGAATGGTTGGACTCACTGCCAGTTATAACCAACCGGTGTCTCAAAGCTATCCCAATAATTCTCATCCAATGAATTGGGAAAATGTATATAACGTTTCAAACGATTCAATTCACTCAACGCCACCACATTTACAATCACAACTGAATTTGTTTAACTCATCCAAGTCTTCGCCACAAATTCCATTCAATTCATACCAAATGCCATTTCCTATTCAAAGGAACGGTAAATCCACACAAAACTACCAAAATGTGACAAATCTGTTGAATTCGCAACACATGAAATCGAATGAAACGATTTCTCCATTAATTAATTGTAATTATCCTTCGGTTGAATCGAATCAAAAGCATTCCACATATTCTGGTGGTGTTGTCAATGATTATCATTGTTTACCACCGAATGACTGTAACACAAATGAAGCCAAACAGCTATCGGTGGCATCGAATGGTTTGTTGGGACAAAACTCTTATTCTGTTGGCGCCATTCATATGAACCAAAACCAGACAAACGGTTATCGAATGAACGGCCAGTTTGGACACCAACAGAAACTATTGCGTCCGAGTCGTTTGGACGCAGTTCTCACCAAAAAGGAGTTGACCTCTCAATTAAGTCCCGGCTATGAAACAGGTATTTCTTTTCATCTCATAATTCAATAGAAATTTTTGTTAAATATTTGAATTGGAAAACAGCGCAACGCTATTGACATTCACCGCAAACTTAGTGAAGACAATAACCTTAAGGCCAACCGATTTTTGGATGTCTTGATGTCTACCTCACTATACCTATGCTTTTGAAGGGTTTTGTAAAGATATGTCTATATTCTGAGCGGTTATACAATAGTTTATTTGTTATTCGAATTAAGCGAAAGCACTGCCAATTGGTTGACATTTATTATTATTATTATAATTATTCGATAACTTAATGTATAAATGTTTTTAAGGTATGATTTAGTGGTGTTTCAAATATTTGGTCAAATCTTTGAGTTTTTCTGTTTATCAAAACATTTTATTGCAAAAGAGATTCTGAAGAGTTATAGTTTGGATGTCATCTCAATCTAAAGTATAACCAAATTTTCGGTGATTTTTGGACTCTTGTTATGATTACATAAAGTTATAACATTTTCGGTCAGATATAGTTGTTTAGGAACACTGCGATTGCGATCCCTTTCCCCCCTTAGCTCTAATTTAAAAAGTTTAGACAATTAATGTAAACAAGATTTATGAGTCATTATTTACACGATTAATATTTCTTATGATCTCTTCTGAAAGTCGCAAAACTGCCACTAATTATCAAATAATGCCATTAATGGCAACGTTTGTGAATCTATAAAATGATTGAAATATTGTCCGATTTCTCCCATAATATAAATAATGTGCAGCTTTTCTCTCATAATTTGACGCCATTGACACCACTCAGTCCTACTTAACATTTCGGCTCATTTTCATTGATATCTAAGAATTCCAGTCAAAGTCTTTTTCATTTGACATTTCGTTATAAAGAGTATATTCTCACCACTGATGACATCGAAAGCAATCACTTTTAGAAGACTTTAAAATCTTTTTTATTCGTTTTACTCAATATTTATTTGCACTGAATTTATATAATCTTTATTTTCCACACAATTGGCGCCGATTTGTGTTTGGTTTGAGACAATCGATGGGTTTTAGTTCTTTTTCTTAGTTTGAGTTTTAGTTTTATTTTTAGGAAAATTTAAAGCCTTTTCTCAATTGACTTATCGATGGAAGTGAAGCCGATTTAACACAATTAAAGTTAAATTGAAATTTTCAAAACAATTGAATGGACTGCCATTTTGTGAACACTTTATTAAATAATTAAATAATATTAGAATTACTGAAATCACTGCCATTTAATGAACGGCTCATTCATTGTATAATTATTGTTGAATCGATCTATAGATCACTTTTAATGTACTTTTTGTTTATATTTCTCATAATTTATTGATTTTTAATATCTATGACTGTATTCTAACCCTATTTCGGAAATAAATATTTAAGTTATTCAATGAGTTTTAATTCAATTCAATGAGTTTTTAGTTGATTCCACTTTTCTTTTCAATATTAAATAAATTAATTACCGAAAAATATTTTTCCCCAAAAGTCTAGGGAGGGGTCAACCTCCAAAATTTCGAGCCCAGGGGGGGTCAAACCGGTTGACAGTCCTTCGACATCCCTGAGTTTAAATAAACTTGGTTGACTCAATTTGAAGCACTAAAAGAGTGAGAGACAAATACGAGTCAAATGTTTACTTCTTTGCTTAACTCTCTGCCAAAGAGTTCAAAGACTCGACAGATATAAGTGATAAATAAGAAAATGACTTTGAGTTTGACTCAGTTTGAGGTCAATTAAAAGATGTTTGTCGTCATCGACTCGTCATAGAGTTGTCAGTGATTTGGAGTCAGCGCTCGTTTGCGAGCATTACGTCATTTGTGAGCATTCATTGAATGAATGATTCGTTTGTTTTGATTTGCATTTAATTGAAAGCAATTTAATGATTGATTCGCTTCTCTTCTGGTTATTAGTATTGTTTGTCTCCAATATTATACTAATTATTATATTTTGGAATAATTACGGCTCAAGAATTCAATTATTGATTTCTAGAAAAGAAGAAAAGCAACAAATTTTGGGTATTTTTCTTAAATTCCAATCAATTTGACAGTAATTTAATTTTGAAAATCAGATCAATTAAGACGGGAAGCGTTGGAACTAAAGCTTCCTAAAGAACATTCGCCGCGTATTTAAGCCAATTGTCTCTCAATGGCCAACGCTATCAAAGACTTCTTTAAGAAGAAGAAGTTGGACGCAAAGTTCAAAATGGCTGGAAGTGGTCATCGACTGACTCAGTCAGACGCCAACCATTCGGCCCCCCCTTCGGCCTCTGCTTCGGGCACTCTTTCAGAGCCGAACACATCAAATGCCAATCGAAGCGATAAAAAGGATTTGTCGACACAAAAGGCGGCCGAAGCGGCCATTGAACGGATTCAAAGACAACAACTGACACATTCCAATAAAACCAATACTTTGGAGAATATTCTTCGAGAAGAGCGACAAAAAATTAGCGAAGAATTCAAAATGAAGGAAAAAGTTGAGGTATTCTTACATTAAATGATTTAAATCTGTTTTAATCCTTTGAATTATCGGTGAATTCAATGAAAATGTTGTTTTGACTCATCTTTTATACCATTTATTCAAAATATTTTCTCAGTTTTCATAAAAGTATAATATTTTTAAAAATTCAGACTTTAGTCAAAGAAGAGGAAAAACTGGAGAAAAGATGTGAAGAATTTGAAGCAAAACAACGGTTCAGTTGTCCTACAATTGGTGTCAACGAAAGTCTACCCATTAATGAACTGATGGAACAAATAAATGATTTCATTCAAATCAATTTCTCAGACGATTTGACGCTTATGTCTGTCTTAATGCTAATTAATTGTAACCACAATTCTAATGACGACCACAACCAGAATATCGACGAATGTATTAAAATTATCGACAAAATAATCACTAATTTGAGGGACAGTTCTCCCGAAGAGATTGAAAAGTATAGGAAAATAAGAAAATCAAAGATCGAAAAACGTGTTCTCAATCTGAAGGGTGGCCTCGAATTCCTGATATCAATTGGTTTTGAATTGGATTCTGAAGACGAATGGCTTGTTTTCAACTCAGAGATGTCAAACATTAGCGAACAAATGAATTACTATAAGGATGTTCTCAATAGCGCCCAAAAGTTCCCAATCCTTTTGGACAGAAACTGCATTGTCTTAGAGTCGAATCAAAGTCAGAGCGAAGACTTGAACAACGATTTCTTTAAATTATCGACCGATGAAGTCAAGCGTCAAATGAATACTTTGACCCAAAAGAGAGAAATGGAAGAAACGCTTCGAACAAAAGCAATGAGAGAACAAAAACAGAAGAAAATAAACTCGAAGTTCACTCGACTCAGGTTTAAGTTTCCCGACGGACTTCAAATAGAGGCCACTTTCAGAACCAGTGAAACATTAAGTGATGTCAAGAATTGGTTGTTAGAGCGCTCGGAATCCCTAAAAGAATTTGATCTCAAATGTGTTTCCGATGTTTTCAGTGAACAGCATATGAATAAAACACTACAAGACTTGAATTTGATACCAACCGCCGCTCTTCTCATTATTTCTAAGACCCAATGAATTGATTCCGAAATTCATAAGAAATGATTATTTGTTTTTCTCTTCAATTGGTTTGTTTTAAATTCTGTTCTCTTATTAAAGACATCAAAAATAATTATATTCAAAACGATTTTAAACTAATATTTATATAAAATTTTTGATTTGAATACTTATTAAAATCAATTATTATATGATTTTATAAAAAATAAACGTAAGAATGGATACGATATGAGAGAAAAACTTCAATTCCTTCCAAATCGTTAAAACGTTTTCCACTTTTGAGGACTAAATGTTTAACTTAATTAAAACTAATATATTTATCACTCGTTAATGACTGACCTCTTCTTTGCCATCAAAGGTAGAGCCGAGATATGAGAGATGAGTGACGGCTAATACAGAGAATAAAAAGTTAACGACAGGAACCGACTTTGAATTGAAGGGTGTGTTCCTATGTTTCCATTTACTGATACATTTTGATCCACTTTTTCGACTCCAGAATTTCCATTGACTGACACAATGGTTGTCATCTGTTTCTACTTCTTTATAAAGACATCGCCGAACGTTAATACAAGAGTTGAATACTTTGGACAACTCTTCTCTTAAATCGTATTCAAGTTTTGTGAGAACTCCTAGACTCAAGAGAACACTCCATATTTGGAAATTGAAGCCCTGTTTCGGTTAAATTCAAAACTTTAAAAATAAGTTCAATTAATGTGCGAATCGAGTCATTACGTGAAGGAAAGAACTTATCAAATATGTGACGAAAATTGCTTGAAATGAACCAAATTTTCTCTTCGAAGGACTGAAAACATCTGCAGATTCAGACATTTTTGAAACTATTTGAATATTTGATTGAGTTTTATACGTGTTTTGAGCCATAAATGCATCGGTATATTCCAGGCCACCACCACATCCACCAAAGATCGAGGAAACTCTATTGACATCGGATTTGTAACGCGAAGACTGAAATTCAATTCATTTTAATAGTAAATAAACGTTTGGTTAAGACTTACTCCGAATTCCATAAACAGAGCATCGATTGAGTGGCGAAACAAATGAAATAATGAGAAAATCTGAACTGTTGTGCACTTATATAAACGGTTAGACAGATCTCCAATAAGTAGACCAAAGAGTTGGGCATAAAATTCCCCAAAAATATGACTAAATGGGAAATAAGTGTTTGGCCGACAAAATGGTGTAAAAGACAGGTCGAGAGCAACAGAAACACTATCGAAACCAACATATAGTAAACGCATTCAATTAATGAGATGACCACTGATTTGTGGCTTTTATTCAATTGGAAGGGATGCCAAACTCCCAGCAATAGAGATAACGGATGTAATAAATAAGACAGACTTGAAATCAAATGATTTTCTTTTTCTCTTTTGTCTTCTTTTTCTGACTTCTGAGTAATGAATGCATTGAAGGAAATAACTTTCATAACTAATAACATTATATGCGGTCGAAGACGAATCAGCGACTCATTCATCAGAACCAGAGATTCGTTGACAATAACCAAAAGAATGCAAATTATCCACACTTTGGAGGTGTGTTTAGCGCCTAATATTGAGATTATGGCACACAATGACAGATAAACCATAATTGCAGCTAAAAGTTTGTTGTCATCGCTTAAGTGGTAGTAAAGTAGGGAAAGACCCGAAGCTATTGTCAATAATCGAGTTATTAACACATTTTCAATGAAAATCGTCAAAAATCTGAGAATAAGATTCGTCACAAGAATTGGTGTCAAAAATTGTTTGAATCCATCGGAAAGTGTGGGGAAAATGCAATCATTGATGACATCATAGTTTTCCTCCTCTTCTGAACTGAAGTCTATTAAAAGATATGAATTTATGAATAATCGGCGAATAACCCGATTATAATAGAAATCAGTTTAGTCTTAAAATTTGTTAAAATCACTAAACTTTGGACAAAATAATACTTCAAATAATTGATCAAAACTTACATTCGGGTTGAGAAAAGTCATCGTAGTATTCGTTGAACTCATCGAAGTAATCCATTTCCAAATTCAATGTCTATTCATAACTATTTGACAATAAATTGGGTTTAATTATGTCTGAAATCACTTTAAAACGACTTTTAAATCGTTATTCAAAATGATTTGATTTTTACGTAAACAAAGTTTAAAAGTTTATATAAATTACGACAAATATATTGAACCAAAAAATGTTTTAATTTAATAAAAGCCAAAGAAAAGGGAACCAAATGTTTGACAATTTTATGACTTATTTATGAATCAATAAAATGTGTTTTGAATTGATTTAAAAATTGTCTTCAATTTGATTGGAATTTGAGCCAAATTTTAATTTGAAAGTCAATGGATTACTTCAATACAAACGATAGGAAAGACTTCCGATCGGTTCCTCCGCCCGAAAATCTCAACAAAAGACAGTCTTATTCTAAATCTAATGAGATTTCATCGAATAACGAGAGTTATGATTATAATTATGTTAACCGAAGACAAAGAGTCAGAACAGATGACGACTACTTCGATGACGACAACGAAGAGCAGTCAACACCGCAAACAGAATACATTCCGAAACCGGGAAGTCCTGTCCAACAAACACAAAGTGCCGCTAAAAATGAGGAGAATGGAGACTCAGAAGAAGATCCTTTGGATGCGTTTATGGCAGATCTCGAGAAGAACTCCAAAGTAAAGACTAAAATAAATGCCAACAAAAATATGCCACAAATGAGTTCAAAGTCGAGTTTGAAACCAAAAGCAGTGAAGACTTCAGAATTGAAAGGCATTAGAGATGACATCGAAAAAGAAGATTTCGAAGAATCATATTATCGTTATATGGAAGAGAACCCGACGGCAGGCGTCGGAACATTTGCCGGAAACAGCGACGACGAGGTCGATGACAATCCCAGCATTGAATATGACGCCGACGGAAACCCTATTTACGAAAAGTCAAAATTGATAGACCCGTTGCCACCGGTATATCACTCACAGATCACTTACCAAACATTCGAAAAGAACTTCTTTGTCGAACAGAATGACATTAAAAACTTATCGACAAATGATTGCATAGATTTGAGAAAAAAGATAGGAATAAAAGTTTCGGGACTTTCACCGGCGAAACCGGTCACCAGTTTTGCACACTTCGGGTTTGACGAACAGCTGCTGAAAGTTATTCGTAAACTGGAGTACACTCAGCCGACACCCATTCAGGCACAGGCCGTTCCCACTGCTCTCAGTGGAAGAGATATCATTGGAATCGCAAAAACTGGATCCGGAAAAACTGCGGCTTTTATTTGGCCCCTTCTCATCCATATTATGGATCAGCCCGAACTTAAACCAGGCGACGGTCCCATTGGTCTGATTTTAGCGCCGACTCGAGAACTAGCGCTACAAATATATACCGAAGCAAAGAAATTCGGTAAAGTCTATGGCATTAACGTTGTCTGTGCCTATGGGGGCGGCAATAAATACGAACAGTCCAAAGATCTAGAAAGCGGGGCCGAAATAGTAGTGGCCACTCCTGTAAGTACTCCACCATTGAATCAAATAATTAGATCTCAATAATTGAACCGAATTTAGGGTCGAATTATTGATTTGATTAAAATGAAAGCAACAAATCTATTGAGAGTGACTTTCCTGGTCTTGGATGAGGCCGACCGCATGTTTGACATGGGTTTCGAACCACAGGTCAGATCGATCTGCAATCACGTCAGACCCGATCGACAAAGTAAGTCATTAAATGCTATTCCAGTTATTCTTAATTAATAATTATATTCAAAGCCCTTATGTTTAGCGCGACGTTTAAGAAAAAAGTGGAGCGACTTTCAAGAGATGTGCTCTCAGATCCCATCCGAATAGTTCAGGGAGAGGTCGGAGAGGCCAATGAAGATATCACTCAAAACGTATTAGTACTCGAAGAGGGCCCCCAGAAGTGGGAATGGCTTACAACACATTTGGTTGAATTCACTTCAGTGGGAAGTGTTTTGATATTTGTGACCAAAAAAGCGAACGCACAGGAGTTGGCCGACAATCTCAAACTCAGAGACTTTGAAGTGGCGCTCATTCACGGAGATATGGATCAGAATGAGAGGAATAAAGTGATGACA
>JAQGBD010001224.1:0-17903 GCA_034698165.1 Punctoribates punctum | reverse complement strand
CCGGATTTAGCCTAAAAATGGCCATTTTTAGTCGAAACTGCAATTTTTAGTCGAAAACAGCCATTTTTTGACTTTAGAAAAATCCACCCCCCTATACCCCCCCCCCTAGTATTTTGGCCAAAATTTTAGGCAAATCCACCCCCTATCCCCCCTGTCGGCGAGGAGCTTGAGGACCGCTGGTGTAAACAAGCAATTTAAAACGTCAATTTCAAGTCTAGACTGACATTTTGCTAGTTTACTTCAGCATATTTGTATAAATCCTTAATATCCAAAAACTTGTTCCGAATAAATATAAAGTTATATTAGCTGGCTTTAATGGATAATATCTTGGTAATCCCTCAACTAAATGACTTTCGGTATATAATAAAGAAAAATTCAAAATTTCTGGAAATAGCTCTCAGTTTATTATCTATAAAAAGGACTGGCTCAATCAGAACTACTTACAGATTTGGTTGAAAAATAGTTGAAGTGCCAAAGCATGGAATCCCTATCCAGTTTATGAAGTAAACTAGCTAATAAAATAAACAAAAATTCATAATACCTTATTCATATTATATTATACAATATTATTAATTATTAACCAAATTACTGGTTTTTTCGCTTATTTAAAATATGATTAAGTGATCATTTAGACCGAAATATTTTTTCAATTGTTTATGATTTCATGATAATAAATATCCGCTAGGTAAAAGAGGTAACGGCAATCTGGTAATTATTTTCCTTGGGTAATTTGAGATAGTTTAATTAGATTTCAGCAAAAAATGGAATAAAGTTTTCAGTCAAATGGGAGATCAAAATCTGTCTGAGAAAAGGATTCAGCGAAATAACTCAATAACTGGGTGATATGTCTGAACTTAATTATCAATTCCCTGGTTTATTACTACTAATAATATCCTATTATTTGGAAAATCTGTGAGCCTTAGGGATACTGAAAATAGAATTTTGAGCGAATTTTTTGATTCAAATCATTTTAACAATAATTTCAAATATTTGTTGATTTGTGATAAGAATTTAATTGAATATATTTAATGGAATATATTATATTCTAATTTTGAATTTAAATGGATTACAATATTTGCATGTTTATATGTTTATATGTCCTGAAAACACGACATTTATTCAAAACTAATCAAATATTTGGAATTTTTGTTAAGTTTTCGTTTAATATTAATTTCAATCAAACAGTTCAGCGATTTTTCAAATAGACTTCAAATGAATGTCTTGAGGATAGTTAAACGAGAAAACTATTTATAAAATAAATTGCTTATTACATTTTCGCTAGAGCATAGTTTGATAATCTGTATGATTCATGTACATTTGAACTAGGTAAAGAGATGGTATTTCTTATTTAGAGACTGAATTAAAAATCTTATTTTTATTGAGTTCTCAAAAATAATATTTTACTTAAAATAATAAAATATTAGAAAAATATTTTGAAAACATTAAAAGTTTTAAAAATTGGAATTTTTGCCTAGGTCTAATTGATTTTCAAGACAAACATATTTCTTAACCACTCTATTGTAGAACCTTATGCTGGTTAAAAAAAAAGAAAACAACTTAAGCCTATCTCACGCAGGGATTATCAAGGTATAAGTGATCAAATTGTGAAGACACCGAACTTACTTAAAACTTTGATATTTATTTTGATACCAACAAACTAGTATAATTTTGTTTATATGAAGTATATATTGCTGAAGTGAGCTTGGGCTTATTCAAGGATAAGGGAACAGTCTTTTATGTAACAAAAACAATAAACGAAAAGATGAATTCACTCTATTCTCGATATAATCCTATTATTATTTTATTTTTATTAATTCATTTTTTACAAAAGCAGATTACACCAGTGTGTGCTTGATCAATTTGCCCTTTGCTTGATCAAATATTTTAACATCATGGCTTTCCCCCAAGTTTGAAGGGAAGCCATACCATTTTTTAGAGTCAGACCTCTCGCATCTCTGATTAAAACTTTAAATTAAATTCACTTCACTTCAAAATTTTTTTTCATTAATGGATTTTGTTATTAGTCTTTCAAAAGTTTGTCTTCAATTTCCTTTACACTGTGCTAAGCCTTGAACATAAACCAAGATGTATGTAATTCACCATGGCAACATTATTAAATAAAAAAATTTCACAATCTCTAAGAGATATTTTTTGGGGAAAAGACATAACAAAATTGAATTTTATTCTCAAGAGTTATGTTTTTGACATTTTTCTGACAAAAACGTAAGAATAGATTTTATGAAAAGTTTTAAATAAGATTTAAATAAAGGGAAGGGAAGGGAAGAGAAGGGTTTGTGCAGATGATTATGGGTGAGCGCTCAGTTTCTTCAGCAGTTCCTCGAGCTTAGCCTCGGCACTCTTCAGGAGGGTCTCCAAAGAGGTCAACAACATCTTTCCCAACTCGGTGTGGGGCTGAAGGGTTTCCAATCGCTTCTCAATATCACTGACAACAGTCTCGAGGAGTTCCAATTCGGAGGCCTCAAGGGATTTGCCCTGGGCCTTCAGGAAAGCAATGGCTTCTTTGGCGGCTTCTCTCAGCTTTTCGGCGGTTTTCAACAGACCGTCCTTAAGGTCAATACCTTCGAAGTATGAGGCGGCGGTGGAAGCCTTAGCGCCCTGGATCTTGGTCAGCTCTTCCTCCAACTTGCTCTCAGCATGGACAATGAGCCAGTCCAATCCCTTCAACACCAATTTTCCGATTTCAGTGTGAGGACTGGCGTTCTTGACCTTAGTCTCCAAACTGTGCAACAAATCGTCGATTTTCTTGAGTCCGGCGGCCAACAGAGGTTTGCCCTCTTTTTCTAAAAGCTCCTGGGCCAACTTCGACTTGCTCAAAAGCTGAGCCAACTTAAGGAGGAGTTCAGCCTGGGCGGGAAGGGCTCTCTTAGCGACTGAGACGGGTTTGTCTGATCCCTGGATTTTCTTCAACTCCTCCTCCAATTTGGACTCAGCCTTAAGGATGAGGTCATCCAAAGCCTTGAGGGCCAGTTTGCCGATCTCGGTGTGGGGGTTGGCGTTCTTCACCTTCTCTTCCAATTTGTGGAGGACCTCATCGACCTTTTTGATACCGGCGGCCAACAAAGGTTTGCCTTCCTTTTCCAAAAGTTCCTGGGCCAATTTGGACTTGCTCAAAAGCTCAGCCAATTTAAGGAGGAGCTCACCCTGAGCTACGATATCACGCTTGGCCACTGTCTTTCCTTCGAGTTTCTTGAGTTCCTCTTCGAGTTTGCCCTCAGCCTTAAGGATGAGTTCATCCACGGCCTTAAGAGCCAACTTTCCGATCTCTGTATGAGGACTGGCGTTCTTCACCTTAGTCTCGAGACTGTGCAACAGATCGTCAATTTTCTTGAGTCCGGCGGCCAACAAAGGTTTGCCCTCCTTTTCCAAAAGTTCCTGGGCCAATTTGGACTTGCTCAAAAGCTCGGCCAATTTGAGGAGAAGCTCAGCCTGAGCGACGATCTCACGCTTAGCCTCAGTCTTTCCTTCGATTTTCTTGAGTTCCTCTTCGAGTTTGCCCTCAGCCTTAAGGATGAGTTCATCCAAAGCCTTAAGAGCCAACTTTCCGATCTCGGTATGAGGGTTGGCGTTCTTGACCTTCTCCTCCAGGTTTTTAAGGAGGTCCTCAACCTTTTTGATGCCGGCGGCCAACAAAGGCTTTCCCTGTTTTTCAAGCGTTTCCACAATTCCACCCGATTTGCTCAGAAGAGCGGCCAATTTGGCCAGAAGTTCGGCCTGACCGGCGACGCCACGCTTGGCGACCACCACCGGAGCTCCGAAGCTCTTGGCCTCAGTCACTGTTAATATGGAAATGAATAAATTGAATATGAATTTCACATTTTGCTGGATATTTGACTTACAATAGAGTGCGGACACAAAAACTAATGCGAATACGAAAGCCTTCATTTTCTCGATACTCGAAGTAAAGTAACTTTTCTCAAGAAATATCTGGGTCTTTTATAGCGAGCCTATTTTATCGGTATATCCTGGTCTTATGCTTGATAATATTCAAGTCACGTTATACTCCTGGAGATTATTTTTATGTCAAATGATTTTTATTGAGAACTTTCGGTTTAAACAACAGTTGTTTCGATAGATTTTGTCGATAAACCGATTGAGAAATTTTGATAAACACTTTAAGACACTATATTCAAGGACCAAGATCAGTGTCATTAGGATAGATGATAAAGTCTGTTGGGTTATGAGAACCTTGCTTATTTTTCAAAGTAATTGTTCACTATTAGCTCATTTTATTTGCAGACAAATTGAAGAATAAAACAGAATCTGTACTAAGAATAGTGTCGTAGAAATTAGGGACAGAATAATCGTTAATAGATTAAGGAATTGAGTTCTTGTCTTTGTTTTAGATAACTGTGGAATAGATTGGGAGTAATCACACAGTTTTCTGGTAACACATTATCATTAGAAGACTTAATTTGATTCATATGTCTCTCAATTGGTTTTCAATTAGCAGTCATTTGAGTTAAAGCTATTGTCAGCAAAAGAAACAAAAATCTATAACAAGAGAAAAGAGAGGAGTGGTTAGCAGTAAATCAATTGCCTCTAAATGGGTTTTTCAATAAATCAGCATGACCAATTTAAGTATCCCTATTGATTAATTCGTATAAATTAGAAGGAATATAATGAGGAAGGTAATGAATCTGGTGAAAATGAATTTTACAATTTGCAATTCAACAAATTGATCATGTTATATTGATTGAGTTTAATCATGCACTATTATTAATTAATTAAATATTTATTTGTGTAGTTATTATAAAACATTGTACTTTGTTTGTTAAGAACAAATGTTTTTGGACTAGCTCAATCTATCTGTTTTGGGATATCTCTTGGGATTCATAGCATTGAAATCAGGACATCTTATTTGAACAAAGTACCATGTTAATGAAAAGATAAAAATAAAAATGATTTGAATTAAAATTTATTTTCAATCATCAAAACATGTCTTTCAATACAAATGAATACACTTTTCTTCAATAAGACTTGAATTTATTTACACAGCAATCAATATAACCCTTTAAACTGAGTTTCTGGAAACTGGAACCAACTTAAACCCACTTTCAAAACATGGATGTTAAATATAAATATCTCATCTATTAAAATATTGTTTTTCATAAAATGTTCAGAACTTCTTAATCTTAATGTATTTGAGTGTCTTTTATGATAAGCGTCTTATCGATTAAATTATTGCGTTTTTCAAATAAAACTTCACTGAATATAGAATATAAAACAACAATTCAATGATAAATGCTTTAAATTATATTATTCAGGATCATTTATTTTCAAGAATAAGCAGACAAATTAGTGATAAATTTCTTAAACTTGAGTTGCACTAGATAAAAAGACAAAATTGTCATTATATAAGTCAAGATATATTTTACACAATTAATGGTTCTTGGTTATGAAATCTTCTCATTACAATTGTGTATTAGGAATATTCTGTTTGACTACTTTTCTTTAGAGTTACTTCTTGTAAACATTTGCTTAAAATTCAAAAATGGATCAAGTTGTTTGTTCAAAAAATATCTCGATATTAAGGTCAGCGGAAAGCCGTTTGTTTGGAATCGGTTTGTCTTTCACTCCAATGAGTGGCGAAAAGCGAAGGAATTTCTTATTCCAACCGAAACTCATTTTCACTGTTTTTTGTCTTCAGTTTGTAAAAGATTTTGTTTTATTAGTGGTTCCGGAAGACGCTCACAATGTGTTCATTACGTTTGCAGATTTCGGCCATTTTCTTAAAATGAGATTGATCATTCATTCAACAATGTTATGGGTATCCTTGCTGGCTGTGAGCATCCAGATCATTCACTACATAAACCATAGAAATGGCCAAAACCCGGTCTTTCTAAGAGTTTTTCGAATTGTTTCCGAACCTTCGAATAGTGTTGACGTCACCGACGGGAAGACAATCCAAACATTCATCAGAAGATGTGATCTATTATTTCGATTAATCGATATTATTATCTATAGATTGGCCCTCATTATTGTTTTTCTCATATACTTGTTTCCAACTTTGAGTAATTTGAATCTGAGCCAGATCATTCTTCTTGGAATTCCAAACATTGTTTTGTGGGAATTATATTTTCTATACTTTTATTCAATAATTTTTAATCATTTGGTTTATCTCTATTTAATGTGCTGTTATCTGAAGGCAAGGATCAGATCAGTTGATAATCAGGGGATTCACGCGATTCAGTCCAATAGATATCTTAATATCCGACGAATTATTCGAACCTATTATCAGATTTACCTCGAAATCAATGAATTCAACAAAAAATTTTGGTCCAAATATTTATTTTTCTTTTGGTTCTCTTTCGGTAATATTATAGTATTGGTCCTGTTTATGGTCCTCTTCATGGAACAGCCCCTGATTTATAAAATAATTTGGCCCTCGCTCATTATTTATTTGTCACTTATTTTTTATGTTGTTTTATACACCACTTCTTCAGTCAATTATTTGGCCAATAATTCAATTAAAATAATTAACAAACTTTATATCAATCGTTCGAAACGTAAGAAAAATAGCATTTTGTGTGAAATTCGAATTAGTATCAAGGTAAAACTGATTTATGAATTTATTTTATTCAAGTTATTTAACTCTATTCCAGTTATTATCTCTCATGGAAAGGATGGCTGAGAGAAGAGTTGGGTTTTCGTGTTGGAAGTTATTCACAATTAATTACTTCCGATGCTATGAAGTGAGTCATGTTTGTTGATATTTTATTTTATCTAGCTTCATTTTTAACAGATAATTTCAATGATGGTCATTTTCTTCCTCAAATTGATCGAGATACAAAGGAAATAGTCCTCTTATCTTGATATTAGTAAAAACCACATTTATCAAGTTCATTTCCAAAAAACTTTGTCAAACATTTTTATAAGAATATGAACCATTTTATTGAACCTTGCTAAAAATGAAAATATCTAAGTCATTGAATTGTTTGAGACTTGACTTTAATTTTTTTCAAATCATAAGAATTTATATTTGACTTCAAATCTGTTTTAATTTCAAACAAAATATGTTTTACATACAAATCAATACATTTTTCGCCAATAATTAAATCAATTTTTTCAATTCAATTATTTTTATACAAATAGTGAAAAGATTTTGAATCGCCCGGGTAATAACTAGACCGGGTAAAACTGTGGTTTTTTATATGAATTGTGCCACAAGTATCATAGGGAAATTTCAATGTTTGACCATTGATGAAATTTTCCAGAGCACCGATTCTTGAAATTAGTTGTCCCCTCTCTTTAATAACCGCTTCCAAGAGATCGTTATTACAAATACTATTCATCCGTTTGAGTGAATCCATTGACTGCACAGAAACCAAATTTCCGAAACTTTTCAAAATCGGATCCAAATTATTATCAATGAATTGTTTGAAACTTCTGTTCAGTTTCTCCAAACCATAACTGTTCGACAGTTCCACCAATTGATAGAAGTTTTGGAGTGTAATCAATGGAATCAAATAGTCTTCGATACAACTTATGAGTGGAAACATTTGGTATTTGTGTCCGCACTCCAAGAGTTCGATAGCCTTTGAATAGTCTTCACTGCCTTTGAGGTCGAGTTCGTGGAAATGTGTGAACTTAACCATCGCTTTGAAGGCCTCCACATTCGTGTCATCCATTTTTATCTCATTATTCTGTGATTCGGCATATCTTCCGGAAAACATTTCTTCGAAGACATCACTTCTTGAGGCCAAGAATTGTTTGATGGCAGGGATTCGCTGACCGCTCACCACAAACACGACATCGCATTTGCTTTCGTCCATAAAATATCTCTTCGCGGGAAACAAGTAATTGTTTTGAGCCTTAAATTAATTGATTATTAATTAAGTGATATTTTAATCGATTATTTGTTACCATTTATTGAGAAATACAATCAAATAGTTTCAAGAAATTTAATATAAAATAAAACGTGTTTTCAATAAAACTGAAAGCTTTTGTATTACGAGTTGTGATGCAATTCAATAGAAGAGAAGTTCATAAAGTCAGTGATTTTGTGCCCAAAAATATCTAAAAGTTTTGAATCAAAACTTTTGATTAAACTCTAATTTAATGATTGAGATTAAGATTGAGGTTGGTCAGTTCTATATAAACAACTGTGTAAGTTATGACAATACTGAGAGCCGTCCAAATGAGGGACAGTCTTATTGTGAACAAATGACAGGCATTTAATTCATAAGAAGTGTGCCTTAAATGCGGTAAAAGTAGACTCAGAATAGGAATACAATTCTCAGGTATTGATGTCTGCATTGAATTCATCCAAACATTCATTGAATGATATGTTTGTCGACAGTTTCTGCTCATATTGTCGGCACAAATGGTCACCAAAAGGAACTGACCGATCATTATCACCATTCGTTGGGCGCTCATCAACACATCAAACCAATCGCCTGTAGAATACAATATTCAATTAATAATAGAATAGAACAAATCAAATATTATCACCTGAACGATCAGGGTCTCTTATATAAGAGATTACGTGAAAGTTAAACTCACAAATGTGTGACAAAAGAAAGTAATAGACCAGGAGTAGTGGCACAGACAGAGTCGCCGTAAGTTTGGTTACCTGTTCACCAATTCTATTATGTGTTCTTTGAATTTCTCCGATATCAGAAGAGATCATTTTATACTTGCAACTTCTAATTTCTTCATTCAATTGTTTAAACATGGCTGAAATGATCAAGCAGCTAATTGCAGTATGAATACAGGTCAATTCTAACGGCAATTTAATGCATATAAAGTACTGCAACGAATTGAGAACTAAGTCAACCATATGTGCTAGACTACTCTTATCTATTTTCAACTTGTCCAGTGTTATCAGAATATACTGAGTGTCGAAATGGAAGAATTTGATGTTATCCGTGATTATGACCGATAAAGTGGCCATCAATTGAAATATAATCAGTGAATAAGAAGCGATTCGTAGATTTCGTGCCGACCTTTGACTCAAACCTATTGTTTTGTCTAAACTATCGCTTAAATTGATTGACGGCATAAGAACCACGGGTACGATGTATTTCAATGCATTTGAAAATAACTTGATATACATTCGGCTGTTTTTTGCGGTGAAGGTTAGGACTAATTGTTGAATAAAGAGTTTAATTACAGTGAATCCGATGAATAAACGCATTAATTGTATTAAATAGTATTTAATCCTCTGTTTCGGCATTTGTTGACTGAATCCCAAGTATTTCATCGACAATACAATTGGTTTGAGTACTCGATCCATATTTTGACCACAATATTAAATGTTATTATTATCTTGCTAAAAAATTATACCACTGGAATAATTTTAAACTAGGTTGTTCTAGTTCTTTTGTGTTGTATAAATGAAATTGGACTTGCATTGAATTGAGTAGTTTTTTTTCACCATGACAATTTTATCGATTCAACAACTTTTTTGCATATTTTAAATCAAAATCTAATCGGAATAATTTTATTCCTGTTGTTTGCAATGCAAAAGTAAACACTCTTGAATACATATTTAACCAAGGTGTTGATCAATAACTTATACGAACAACTATATTTGCATGTTAACTTAACACATTCCCGATTGTAGGTCAAACAAAATCAATAATTGTGGTCAAATCAATCAATACAACGACGACAACACTGATATGCTTTTTAAGATCGCTTCCAAGAGATGATTATCACAAATACTGTCGATTCCTTTGTTTGCATCCATTCTTCGACTTAACAAAAGGTGTTCCAAATTCTTGTCAATCAATTATTTTAGACTTAATTTCAATTTTTCCAAATCATAAGAATTTATATTTATTTGACTTCAAATCAGTTTTAATATTAATTTTCAATCAAAACATGTCTTACAATACAAATAAATACATTTTTCATCAAATAAAGAATGAAAAATAAATTGAATTCAATTAGTTTTATACAAATAGAAAATTGTTTTGTCACAACTCATATGAGGCTTATATATAGTCTTAATGTAATTATCATTTCCTAAATCGATGTCAGCATCCGAGCCAGTGATGAAATATTCCAGGGTATTAATTCTTAGCATCTTTTGAGCCCTGTCTTTGATAACCGCTTCCAAGAGTTCGTTATTAAAAATACTATCCATTCGTTTGATTTGATTCATGCCTTTGAGGCGCAAAATGTTATCCAAATTATTATCAATGAATAGTTTGACACTTTTCATCAGTTTCTCCAAACCATAAGTGTTCGACAATTCGGCCAATTTGTCGATGTTTTCAACTGTAATCAATGGAATCAAATAGTCTTCGATACCACTTATGAGTGGAAACATTTGGTATTTGTGTCCGCACTCCAAGAGTTCGATAGCCTTTGAATAGTCTTCGCTGTCTTTGAGGTCCAGTTCTCCGAAATGTGAGAACTTAACCATCGATTTGAAGGCCTCCACATCCGTGTCATCCATTTTTATCTCATTATTCGACGGTTCGCTATATTTTCCGGAAAACATTTCTTCGAAGACATCACTCTTGAAGGCCAACAAATGTTTGATGGCAGGGATTCTCTGTTCGCCGACTATGAAGACGACATCGCATTTGTTTTAATCCATAAAATATCTCTTCGCTGGAAACGAGTTATAATAATGAGCCTGAAATCAATTATCTATCTATTAATAAATGATTTAATCGATTATTTGTTACCATTTATTGAGAAATCAAATCAAATCTATTGAAGAAATCAAAAGTAATTTAATGTCAGATAAATGTGTTTTCAAAGCATTGATTATCTTTTGTATTACAAGTTGTGATGCAATTCAATGTATGAGTCGTTCATAAAGTCAATGATTTTATGTCGAAAAATGCAGAACAGTTTGGTTTCAAAACTTCTGTAATTTATTGAGATTGAGATTGAATGAGATAGGTCAATTCTATATATTCAACTTTGTAAGTGAGGACAATACTGAGAGCCGTCCAAATCAGTGACAGTCTTATTGAATATAAATTTTTTAATGACTGGGATATTGATTATAATTTTGTATATATGTTTGAAAAGGGTACTGGGCATTTATTTGTGAGGAGAGGCGCAGCCATTATTTGCGGTCAACTCAATGAATACAACGGTATAAGTGATGACAATACTGACTGCCGTCCAGATTAGGGACAGTCTTATACGGAATAAATTACATGCATTCAGTTCCACACAATTGAGACTCAAATGAAGTAAAAATACATTCAAATGATTCAAACACTCCTCAGGTATCGGACTTTCCGTTGAATTAATTGAACTCATCAATGAATTGTAGGTTTGCCTACAATTGGCGCTCATTTTTGAAGCAGAAATTGTGACCAAAAGGAAAAACATTATCACAACTACTAAACGATGACTGCTTAGGAGTACGTCGAACCAATCCCCTAAAAATAATTACCATGATAAATAATTTAATTATTGCTAAACAGTTGTTTTGTCTGATTCAAGGTAAACTAGGTTATTAAATTGAGTCAAACTTTTCAAACAAAAATAAGTTTAATAAATTAATAAAATAATAATTAATAAATGTAAGTAAGTTTGCAAGAATGAAAACCTGTATTCAATGGATTCCGTAGATATGAGACAATATGAAAGGTGAAGTGACAGATACGTCCCATGAAGAGGCAGTAGCCAACGAGCAAGGTCACTGACATATTCCTAGATAACTTCATGGCTTCTTTGCTTATTCTATAGTGAATTGATTGAATTTTCCGTATTTCGGTTAATGTTAACCAGGTCTTTTCTTCCACATTTTTGTTCAACTCCCTAAACATCGTTGAGATGATCATGCAATTGATCGCAAAGAAAATGCACCAGGTTTCAAATGGGCGAGTCACAAATATGAAATGTTGTGCACTTGCGGCCACAAACTCAATATAATTGAACAAGTTACTTCGATCAAAAGTGGGCGCATTCAAATCAGCAAGGATATAAATCTTATCAAAAAAGATTATCTTCATTACATCGGTGACAATGAATGAAAAGGTGGAAAACAACGAAAATATCAGTAATATATTGGAAGTGATTTTGAGTCTTCTCATTGAAAGGCTCGAAATGTGTAGAGTTGGGTCAAAATGATTTGATCCAGTACATTTTGTACGGCACAGAATAACTAATACTGAGATAATGTAATTGAATGCCACGAAAATTGCATTCGACAAATATTCAATTGACCCTTTTGAAAATGCAATATAAAACTGATAAATAATTGTCCTGGTCATATTATAAGCGACTAATAGCCGAATGAATTGAATGAGAAAATATTTCCACTTTTGTTTCGGCATTTGTTGATTGAAACCCTGATATCTCATTAAACAGTTTACTGGTTCCAGGATTTTATTAATAGAATGTTTTTGTTCAGACATTTTTGTGCTAGGTGATCCTCTTCAATGGCCAATAGTTAAAGAAAAACAAGCTTTTAATTTGATCTAGCTTTATTTACATAAAACAAATAAGGAAAGGGAATTTTAATCAATCAAGTAAAGTTGACATAATCAAAACGTGGATTTATTATTTGTACAAGATTCAATTAAATTTATTCTGAGTTCAATATTAGTTTTCTAATAATTTGAGTGTTTTTTTTCAATCAAACAAAAAGTCAACGAATAAATTAAAACCGAGCAAAACCAGGGTTGTAATTACCAAGGTCAATAAACCCAAGGGAAGGTATAGCCCAGACTCTCTCATAAATTTTTGGCTTAATTACCCTAGCCAAATATTAGCCGCCAATAAAACTACTCTATTAATGCCATCAAAGGTCACCAGGATCGTTTTCAAGGTCTTTTATAAACATTATTTGGATCTGGAATTTAGTAATTTATTCATTAGTTTATAAAAAATTAATTACAGAATAGAATAGAGTTTTGAATATAAAACAAACAAATTCTGTGATTCTGTGCCAACGATTCTGCCATTAAATACAAAACAAATAAAAAGGTTTTGATTGCAAACACTTTTTTGCACATCATTTGCAAAACCAATGCAATTATCGATGGCTTTCCTCGAGAGTGAAAAAGGCTTTAAATTAGCGAAAACTCTCTTAATATTCATTCATTCGGTAATTCTGTTAACACTTTTGATTTATTTGTTTTACATCGTTGTTATGTTGAGCTCATTATCGGAAAGCCATGAAAACTATAACGATTTGGAGACAGAATACGATTTACTCATTATTTTCACTTCGATTTCAATTGTTTTCGAAATTTTCGGTTTAATCGGAATTATAATCGAAAACAAATGTTATGTAATTCTCTTTATTCTGGTTTCGGGTCTAATCGTAATCATTAATACACTTAAACGTGGGTTCGGTTACGGATTGTTCGGAGTTGTCATCACTTTTATCACTGGATATTACGCGCATATGATTGGAAAATATCAAAGGGTTGATCCCTCGCTTTCAAGTAAGCTCATTTCAATTTATTCTTGGCTAATATTCTCTTTTATTCAATAGGATATGGAAATAGTAACACAAAAGTTCAGAATTTTATTCAGCCATGAAATTTGCAAAATATAAAATAATATTTACCTAGAACAAACACTTTTAAACTATGCAAATGTATTTTTCTAAATTATTCTTCAAATAATTAAATTTTAAATAATTTCCCAAGTGCCTCTCTCTCTCTCTCTCTCTCTCTCTCTCTCTCTCTCTCTCTCTCTCTCTCTCTCTCTCTCTCTCTCACGCATTAAAAACATTAACAGAAATAGAATTAATGTAAAGAAATTAATAATTAATGCAATTGTTTGACGAAATCCATTGCTATGCGACTGAAATGCAATAAAATGCAGTCAACTGTAAAAACAATTACTTAAATATAAATAAACCAAAACTCAGCGAAAAATATTTATTTTATAAGTGATTTATTTGAATTTTAAATCAAAACATGTCTTAAATACAAAAGATTGGGATTTGGGCTCAAAAACAAAATTGAAAACAAATTTTCATTTCTTATATAAATATCTAAAAATAGTAACGGATTCCGGTTTGTTGTAAGTGTGGGTATAGTTAACCCCTTTGACCTCAATATTGGTGTCTCGCAAGCTTATGAACTCTTCCAGACTTGAAATTCTTAGTTTCAGTGAAGACATTCTTTTGATAACCGCTTCCAAGAGATGGTTATCACAAATATTATTAATTCGTTTGAATGAATCCATATTTCGTCCCAACATTAGTCGATCCAAATTCTGATCAATGAATTGTTTGAGACTTGATTTCACTTTTTCCAAATCATAAGTCTCTGAGAGTTCCACCAATTGGTCGAAGTTTTGGTTTGAAATCAATGGAATAAAATAGTCTTCGATACAACTCATGAGTCGAAACATTTGGTATTTGTGTCCGCACTTCAGTACTTCGATACCCTTTGAATAGTCTTTACTGACTTTGAGGTCCAGTTCTTCGAAATGAGTGAAATAAATCATTGATTTGAATGCCTCCACATTCGTGTCATCCATTTTTATCTCATTATTCTGTGATTCGGTATATCTTCCGGAAAACATTTCTTCGAAGACATCACTCTTGAAGGCCAACAACTGTTTGATGGCAGGGATTCGCTGACCGCTCACCACAAACACGACATCGCATTTGCTTTCATCCATAAAAGATCTCTTCGCCGGAAACGACTTACAGTCTTTAGCCTTAAATAAATTAATAATCAATTAATAAATGAGTAATCGATTAATTGTTACCATTTTGTGAGAAACACAATCAAAACAATTAACGAAATCAAAAGTAATTTAAAGTCCAATAAAATGTGTTTTTAAACAATTTAATGTCTTTTTGTGATGCAATACAAGTGTTGACAACACGAGAGACGATTCATTCAAAAAGTAGATTACTTTTTGTCCAAAATTATAGACAAAACTTTTCAAACTTTTGGAATAAACAAAAACTTCATCTAAAACATGGGTAAAATAATTGAGCTTGGTTAAAATTTTGAGTGTCACACAGGTTTCAAATATAAAAATGTGAGAGCGGACAGACTCAGCCACAGACACAGAATAACCACGAAATTTGCAACCAATGAATTCAATGTTATCTCAGGTAAGTGTTCAGTGGTTTGATCGGGAAATTGGTTGTGAGTGATTGTAATCTTGGTATTAACACTCCATTCGTTTGAATTAAATTCGCTGATTGTCTTAACATCAAAATTATAAAAACTTTGCACACATTGGGGATGACATCTAAGCCCACACTCACTGTTAATTCGGCTCAAATTGTTATCAATGCAATTCATTTTATCAAGAAACTTTAATGACTGGAAATAGGCATCCAGGCTATAATGATGAGGCAATTCTCCCATCTCTTGACATAATTTGAGTGAAGTCAAGCCATGTCTTACTAATGAGTCTTTTCTCCAAAGAGTATCTGATCTAAAGAAACAGTCCTTACAGTTGTGTTCAATCTTTTCTTTAACTGACGAACAATGAGAACACTTTTCATTGAGTTCTTCAGAAATGCAGTGATTTAAACAATCGGACCGAAGTCTAAAGTCTTGTTTGTCATCCATGTTATAGTTTCTGCAGTTTGTCTGATAGGGCGGGGGTTGAAGAATGATTTTCCACCCATCGTAAGCCATTTGGTATTGTTTTCCAGCTTTAAGTTGAAGAAAGTTATTGACATTCATTTGGTTCGGGATATCATTCGGCGAATGCATTGCAAACGATATCATCGATGACTCATATATTGGGGGCGGAAACCAATTCTCACTGTGAAAGACCTACAAATTGAAAAGGTTTCTATCAAAATGACATTGAGCAGACTAACATCCACAAATATGAACATGGTATTTTGAAATTAAACCACTGCTTACCTCAATAGAGAACTTTTGGTCTTCTATTCGATAGTCTCTAAAAGTTTTGTTGAGATGAGAGAAAAATGTAAAACATTTGAAACTTTTGTCAAAATTCGGATAAATTATTGACTGAATGGGTTCGGTGTCACCAATAGTCTCATATTTAAGGGAACCGTTCGGATAGAGTTTGATTCCGGAGACACTTAACTCTATTGGTTGTGGACTTTGTTTATATTTTGGCTGAAAATAACTCGAATTAATTGGAATATTAAACGGAATGCTTAAGTCATATAATTCATTGAGAGTCAACTCCTGTTCCTCAATAAACGAGGAGAAATTGTGTCGATATAACTCATTCAGGTATTGACGAAGCGATTCATTTTTGTAGTCACTGTCGGTAACGTATTTCAGAAGTGTTTTGTAGTCATCAAAGATTGGCTTCAATTGCGGGTATTTTTGTGACGACCTCTCCATCGATAAGTACTTCGGATAACATATAGTAATCGCAGGAATTGTTTTGTATTTATTTGAATCGATGTTCGTATGGACAACAGTCTGTCCCTCAAAGTATTGAATGAAGAGTTGAGCCGATTGTGTGAAGAGTCCGATAATACACAGGAATACTATCGAAACTCTTATAAATAACTTGGTTTTAGTCGAGGGTTCACTGAATTGACTGCCGAAGGGCTCAGAACTCATATTATTCTTCAATTCAATGTTTTCTCTCATTTTTGCAAAAACAAGAATTTTTGTAAAAATATTTTCACAAAATTATTTTCAATTCAGTGAAAGCAAATTTTTAGAATGAAAGAGCATGGTGATTGGAATTGCATGCTAACTTCCAAATAGTCATAGAATTCAATTTATTAAACAATAGAAGTGCTATTGAATTGTTGTTTAGGTTTATATTGAGTTTAGAGGAAAGCAATTGACTGTCAATCAATATAAAGACAATTTAAAACCTGTTTAGTAGAAATGAACTGTTATGTTATCAAGGTTAATCTTACTCCATCCCAATAAACGGAACCTATTTATGGCATTCCTTTATTAAAATAAAGTTTGAAAATGATTTCAGAAATGATTGGAAATAATATTTGACTTGAAATCTGTTTTAAAATTATTTATTTTCACACAAAACATGTCTTACAATACAAATGAATACAATTGCTGTCAATAATTAAATCAAATGTTTATTTTCTAACAGATTTATAGAGAACACACTGAACCTTTCCACCTGATCTCTTCAGATAATTACTCCTGGTGAATTTAACGCCATTTATATCAATAGGACCCGTCTGGTAATCACCAGATATGAAATACTCAAGTCTTGGATATTCAGACCTAATTTTTTTGAAGTTTTCGGTAATAACCACAAAGAGATGGTTATCACAGAAACTATTGATTCGTTTCAATGAATTAATGTCTTTATTGACAATAATTTCGTACAAATTATTGTCAATAAATTGTTTAAGACTTGTCTTCAATGCCTCCAATTCATAGGTCTCTGACATTTCCATCAATTCTCCGAAGTTTTCGATTGTAATCAAAGGAATCAAATAGTTTTCAATAGTTTTCATGAGTCGAGTGATTAGGTATTTGTGTCCGCACTTAAACACTTGGATGGCCTCCGAATAGTCAAAGTTGTCTTCACCTCTGAAATCAAATTCTTCGTAATGACAGAACTTAATCATCGATTTGAAGGCCTCTCCACTCATGTCCTCCACTTTTATCTCATTTTCTTCTCTTAACAGATTTGAATTCTGGTGTTCTTCAGAAAACATGGCTTTAAAGACATCGCTTTTGTAAGACAACAGCCTTTTGATGGCAGGGATTCGCAGTCCGTCCACAACGAAGACGACATCGCATTCATTTTCATCCATAAAATATCTCTTCGCGGGAAACGACTTATCTTTTTGAGCCTTAAATTAATTAATTGCCAATTAATAGATGAGTTTATCGATTATTTGTTACCATTTGTTCGGAAAATAAGTTTAATTAACCTTTCCTCTGAACTACGGCTGAAAAAGCAGCCAAACCTACTTTGAACTCCAATTAAAAGGTTATTACAGGTGTCAGTGCGAAAAAATTTCAGGAATGCCTCACAAATATCACTCGCAATAAATGGAA
>JAQGBD010001223.1:0-17913 GCA_034698165.1 Punctoribates punctum | reverse complement strand
CAACAGTGCCAACAATTGGCAAGAGTTCGAAGAACGCATTCCTACATATGATTCACATCAGAACAGTAACCGTTCCGTTGGCCACAACCGCTATCAGGCGCGGATCGGTCGAAACTATAGGCCACAGTCACCTCTGCCCCCATTCGGCCGCAACTCACAGACCGTTTATGGTGGCAGAGGTCGAGCATATCAGAGGTTCGCTCCGCTGCCGTCCGACACATATTCCGAAGACTTTGTCGAACAACGACATCGACGCTATGATCTCGAAGACTATGACGACAATGAGGACGGCTTTCGGGATGAGGACAGAGACTATAGTCGTGACCGCAGTCGAGATTTGAGTGAAACGTGTAGTAAATCCTATTCCCCGGTTAGGAGTGATTCCCCTAAAGACCGGAGGGACGGCCGCAGCACAAGTCCATACTCTAAAAGTGATATTTCCAACAGTAGAGACAAATCTGAAGAAAGTCATCCCAACAAAGATCGGTGTAATAGTCGTCGCCCGTCCGAAGACGTCATTCACGACGAGTGGAAGCCGTCCGCAAGTGATTCGTTGGACAGACGGCGACCAAAGCACAAGTCCTGTGATTCCGAGTTATTGAACTGTCATTCGCCGCCACCGCCGGTCGTCCGCCGGCTGAGTCATAGCAAAAGTCCGTTACCCAAAGACAAGGCGCCGGCATTAGTGAACAGCAAAGGCCAGAACACACCCCAAAGTCCTACCGCTAGTCCCTGTTCGTCGAGTTTTGCGTCTCCGATGCGCACAGACTGTACGGACATTGATGTCGACAAAGAGTTCGAACCGAGTTGTGGCTCATCTAATGTCTGGCGCCGGAAATCCGTTGACGAGTCACAGCTGGAGTTAACCGATGCTCTTCGGCTCCGGTCTGACTCTGTCTCTGATTCCAGTGATAACGGATTCCTCGGCAGAGAGTCATTAAAACGAAAGCGAATGGACAGCGACTCACCGGACACTCCCACCAGTAGTGAAGCGATCGGACATTTAGAGCGAAAGAAGCGACTGTTGGCCTGTCTTTCCAACAGTGAGTCCTTAGTCTTACATAAGGAGAGGCTCGGGTCGGGCAGCAATAGTTCGCAGTCGACCGCCTCATCAAAGACCAGTAGTCTTACCGAACAGCGGCGGGAATTCGACTCTTTCGTGACGGCAGACGCTGTAAAATCTGAACTAGCTAAGTTGCTCAAACGTAGGAACAGCTCATCGGGCGGTGCCAACAGTGATATTAAATACTTAGAGTCAAAATCAAAAGGAAGTTTAATCAGTGTCATCGAACAGTGTATAATCGCGGCCGCGGTCGACGGCCAGCACACCGTTGAGCCGACAGCACACCATCCGCTCGTCGACACTCTGAGCGCCGTTGACTCTAAGCCCCGTTCGAAGCATAATATCAACAGTAGTACAAAAACAAGCAAATGCTCATATGGTGCTAAAGACTCCGGTGCCGCCATTGGTGTGCCGGCGCTGCGGATAATTGACGCAACGCTGCCACTGGTGAACCACTCGTGGCCGGACCCGCGGCGCCAATCGGTGGCGCTGTCAACGCTGTCGACCACTTCATGTTCTGCTCAATTGTGTTCAACCCATACAACAAATTGTAAACAAATTCATCGAAAACTGGAGAGAAGTGACGCCATATATGAGATGAGTTGTGACTCAGACGTGTCGGTCGTCTCCAGAGTGTCCTCCAGTGATATCGAGTGCGCCGACAGGACTCTACTCAAACAGGATTTGGTCCACACGACAACACCCAAACTGGAGGACCACTGTTCCAGTGAAGTCTCGTCGAGTAGTGACAAAGTGGCGAACGCTCTGAATAAGTCGCGGCCCTGTCTTAGGACGTGTCCGCTCTCACTGCCACTGCCGGAGTTTGCGATAACGAGCCGCGCCGGTGGCACAGGAACTAAAGCGCAAAACATTCCAGTCGTACAGCCATCCCATGCGTCCCCCAAAAGCACTACAATTATGAGCCCTTTGGGCCAAATGTCGCCCAACAGTGTTGTGCCAAAAGTCAAAACAAAACTATCGACAGACGTGTCTCCCGTGGCTTCGGTCACGCCGTTGACACCCCTAACCAAAGAGGTCCAATGTCTGGTGTCCACCACTGATAATCCCGATTCCATTTCGACATTAAGTGATATAAAACCGATAAATGTATCGTTGAGTACAAAGGAGTTGACCCCCAAAAGCGAATCCCATCCGTACGACGAGGTGTCCGAACCCGAAATGTCACCCAATCGGTCGCCGACGATAGAGGAACGGATACGAGCGCTGGACGAGAAATACAACGCCTGGTCGGGCACCACCACAAACACAGCACAAACACTGACCAAAATCGAGAAGACACCGACGCCTACCATTGACTACAGTAAATATAACATCAAAAAGAAGAGTCAGATAAGCGCCGCCTCGAGCGTTGACTCCCAGACTAGTGAGCCGTCGGATATCGTTAAGAATTTGCTGTCGAAGTCGTCGATCTTCGATCAGGACAGCAAACGGCTGGAGCTGATCAACGAGAAGTACGAACCTAAGGACTCGGTTGCCATGAATTACGAGACACTCACTTCTCCGATAACTAAACCCGTGTTCAGAACCAAAGCGGCGGCAAAAGAGTTCTCAACGCCTGTAGTGTCGGCCGCTTTGCCCACCGATAAAGAGCATAGTTTAACGCCAAAGACTGTTTCACTGTCGCATCACTCGACACACCACTCACTTCACACCTCATCGACACAACACCACAACACGTCATCCGTTCATCACTCAACCGGTCATCCGATTCCCGGATCTCTCGTTCGGAAACTGTCTGAACCGACGCGTATGCCGTCTGTCAAGAAAGAGCCGCTGACGCCCTCAACGCCATTAACACCGGCGCCCAACTCAGCACCGGCTCGAAGCAGTTCCAATCCATTCTCGCCGTTTAGTCGTTCGTCGTCTCATAATTCGAATTCAGGCCAACCGTTGACACCGACGTCCACTCCGGGCGCCAACTCTTCGGTTACACGTCTGCCTCAACCGAACCTATTGGGCGGACTCAATATCAAGAAAGAGTCGTCCATTCCCTCTATGAACAGCGGGATCGCAAAGGATGTAACAAAACCTCAAAATCGTGATCCCCGTGAAAACCGTGACCCGAGAGTTGTGGCCAAAAAGGACACTCCTCTTCATAACAGTATTATCTCGAATACCAGTGCTTTGAATATGCAATCGATTAAAGACCAGTCAAACAGTTCTGTCCTCAAAAAGGATTTAAATGCGGTTAAGAATGAGTTCCAGAAGAAGGCGTCGCAACTACAACAGCACTCGTCTTCACTTCCGCCCCATTTGGCCTCCAGTGGCTTCTCGTCTAAGGCTCAGTCATTCCCGACGACGAGTCCTGCGAACTCACGACAAGCGGAACAGTTGAACAAACAAAAGAGTGAACCGCAACAGATGTCCGCAAACAAAAAGCACTCAACCAGTGATCCAATAGAGACCACCGATTCTGACGGTTGGTCTCGACTGACAAATGACTCGAAGGATAAGTCTTTGAAAACCGATAAACTGAAACATCACTCACAGACCGGTTCCCAATCAAAAGACAATTCCGAAGCGAATGTACAGAAAAATAAGTCATCCGAGAAGTCGGATAAAAAGTCTTCAGATATCAACAAAAGTGTGGATAAGAATAAACTCCAAACGAATATCAGTAATAAATCGATTAAAGAGGAGAAGAAGTGTTTTAAGAACAAAGAGGGCAAACAGTTCTCGAAGAATGAGTCAAAAGATGGATCCAAAGATAAGGAGCCCAAAGATAAGGACAAAGACAAGGAGAAGACAAAGTTTAAGTCATTTTCTGATCTGAAATCCGATAAAAAGCCTGAAAACAGTAATAAAGAGAAGACACCGAAGAGTGACAAAGAAAAGAAGGATAAGAAAGAGAAGAATAGCTCTAAAGAGAAGTCAAAAGACACTAAACTAAAGGCTTCGGAGATAAGAATGTTGTTATCGATTCCGGACACCGAAGAGCCCACATATTTCTCGATGTATGACAAAGTGAAGGCCCGGTCCAGTGCTAACCAGAACCTGAAAGTGGCGAAAGACATGCAGTGTGTCAGCGAGAAGTTCGGTCAGCTGAAGGCAAAGCGTCAAAATCAGAAACATGACGACAAGAACCGGACCTCTCAGGACACCGACTCTGACAGTGATGAGAGTCTTCGCGGACGGATTCTTAACAAACAGAAGAAATCCCTTTCACAGAAAAAGAGGAAAATCATATTCGAGACCTCTTCTGCCTCTTCGTCTGACGAGGAGGGAGTGGTCTCTACTAAAGAGAAGACTAAGAAAAAGTTGTCCTCTATTTCCAAGGATTTGTCTGACTCTGACTCAGATGTGGTGAACACAAAACCGGTGCAGAAAATGCTTAAAAAGCCACATAAGGAACAAATCTATAGCAGTGACTCTTCAATGGAGGACTTGTCGGCTATTAGTTCGCCTAAACTGTCGACCAGTTCCTCAAAGAAGAGTCAGAGATCCAAACATAAGTCCTCTGATGAGTCGAGTGACGATGAAATGCCACAAAAACAGCTGAAGAAGAAGAAAGAGCTGAAGAAAAAGGTTAAGAAAGAAAAGTCAGACAAATCTAAAGCCGATAACAATGTGTCGAAAGAGACGATTAAAACGTCAGAAAAGTCGGAAAAGTCGGAGAAAACAGATAAAAACGAACCGAAAATCAGTCACTTATTGAATGATAATAAGAGTCAGTCATTGGAAAAGATTAAGAAAAATAAGTTATCCAAAGATAAGGACAGCAGTAATAGCAGTACTTCTGTCAACAAAGAGCTGAAGAAACGCAAAGACAGTTCGGGAACTGATAACGACAATGACATTAAACAACTGCAGAAATTAGCGAAACGCAAGAAAAAGAAAGCAAAGACCTCGAAGCTGTCCAAAGAGAAACGACATTCCAGCTCTTCCGGCAGAGACAGGACCTCTTCTATGGCCTCCGATGAGAAGCCAACGAAACATTCTGGTGAAAGCTCTTCGTCTTCTTCTGTCAAACAGATATCAAATACCACTCATTCCGATCACGAGATGCGCTCTTCGGGAATGTCTGACTTAGAGGAGTGTCTCAAACGTGACTATCCGGACGTCAAATCCGAAGAGTCCGACTCAGAGACCAGAACTCATGTCCTGAAGTGCTATAACAAGGAATCGCATAAAGACAAACACTCGGAGAAACACTCAGAGAAACACTCAGAGAAACACTCGGAAAAACACATCGAAAAGCACTCCGAAAAACACCCCGAAAAGCATATCGAAAAACATACCGAAAAGCACCCGGACTTGCATCAGGCCCGAGGAGTGGTTAGTCATACAGAATGGGAAAAGTCTGAGACAACAAAGCCTTCGAATGAGAAACCCGTTCCCAATACCAGTGGTGGTAATAACAATAAAATAGTGAACAAATCGATTCCCCAACCGATCGTCAAAAGCGAAAAATGCGATCAGAAGTCAGGCATCAAATCACCGAAAAAGACGACTAAAGAGTCAGTCAATCAAAAAGAGTTGGAAATTAGTTCTAAAATAAAGAAAGAAAATAAGACACAAAAAGAGGACAAACAGTTGATTAAAGACGAACTGAAGCGAAAGAAACTGAAGAAGCAGATTAAGACTAAGGAGAAGGAAAAGGATCGCAAAGACAAGTCTATAGACAAAGAGCCCAAAGAGAAGTCACACGAAAAGGATAAGACCAGAGATAAGGATAAGGAACGTCTCGTAGACAAAGACAAAGAGGCGAAGAAGAATAAACTGAAAGAAGAACTCTTGAGACCTAAGTCTCCGTCACCGCCACCTAAGACGCCGGACCTTATGAAGAGCTCTTTGTCTCCGTCTTATAGCGATCTTATGGTTACTAATGACAGCTCTTCCAGTGATTCGAAAGTTGATGAGGACCTCCTCAAGAATGCCCGTATGCTGGAGGAGTGTATGATGGTCTCGGATAACAGCAACAGTTTCTCTGATGACCCGCTTATGCCGTCTGGTAATCATTCGGCAAAACCGTTGACTCAGATCCCGAATCTTATGAATCTTATTAAACCGACCAAAGACGAGCAAAAACAACAGCGCCGTTATGAGGAGGAGGCGGCCATTCAGTCCCTTTGACTCCAGAAAGAGCTGATGGAAGAGCGCAACGAAAGGCCTGACATTTTAATTAAAGATATTAAGCGTCCGTTTGAAGAGTTGTCATCTGAAGTGCCGACTCATCACTCAATTACTGATATCTCGAGCGTTAAGAATAAGCCACTGATTGAAGAGTCAATATTTGCCGTCAATAGTATCTCAGAGAAGGATGTCTTCGCTGTTGACGTGCCGTCAGTCGAGAAGCCCGAAGACAGCAAAGAGTTCGAAATCGACGACCAAAGAAAAATGGAGGACGACTTGGCGGTGGCCGCACTCCTTCAGGACATGAATGATCCTATTGTCAAAGACCCGGAGGAATATAAAGAGCCTGAAGAGTATGTGCCACCGGCTGAACAAATCGATGAGATCTCGTACTTGGGAATGTTGGGCGATGAGGAGCCGCCCCTACAAATTGCCGAAAGCCCTCAGGAGGCGCTTCACGACGAGACCTGTGCTGCACTTAAGTCCATTAGCGATGAATTATCGGTAAATTCGCCACAAATTAGAGAAAAGACTGAACCCACTGAAGAGCTGACAAAAGATATCGACACAAATGAATTGAAAACCGAAGCCATTGTTCAGACAATTGTCGAAGAAATTAAGAAAGAGTCGAATGAATGGCAAACGACTAATATTAATAACAACTCTGAGGCCAATACCGCCCTGGAATCGATTGGAGCGGATATTAATCCGATCGAAACTCTCATTAAGTCTCCAGAAACCAAATCTATTGAAACGATTGATGTATTGAACGAAAAATGCGTTCCTATTGTTGAAGAGTTTGCAGTAAAGGAAGAGACGAAGCAATCGCCTCAAGAGAACAATGAGTCGATCGCTAAGACAGTGGATAATAAGACTCCAATCGTCGAGAAATCTAATGAAAATTTGGTCAATACTTCAGTTTTGGAGGAAATACCGGAACAAAAGCCAATTATTGTCAAAGAAGAAAAAGAGGACGAACTCAATGTCAGTCGACTGTTGTCTCCGTCGCCACTATTGCCATCTTTGGCCGATTCTGTGTCCGAAGACAAACGCGACACTTGTAGTGATGGCGGAGTTTCCGACAGAACAGAGATTTTCGACGAAGAAGTCGAGGCAGAGCCCCAAAAGGCGGAACCACTGACAACAGATGCAAAACCAGAACAGTTGCCGACCACACCATCGTTGGCCGCATCCGTTGACATCAAACCCTCGCTTAATATATCGCCGATTGAGGCAAAACTTGGTCACAATGAGGAAAGCCGTGAAAGTCGGGAAGAGAGTGAATCTGACGACAAGAAAACCTGCGAAAGACCCCGAAGAGGGCGTAGGGCTAAGACCAGGAAATATTCTGAGTCTTCCCTTCAGTTGCCCAGATATGAGACGGGATGTGTCACTTCGATGGCACCGGTGGCACCCAACTATACAGGAACTGTTATCACAGCTACATCTCCGGCCACTCAGGCCTTAACACCACCCAAAAGAGGTCCGAAACCATTGGAACAAAGACCTGTCCGACGGAGTGGTAGAACATCCGGTTTGGAAACAACCTCTGGTGATGGCCACCAAAATGACGATCTGTCTGGTGATGAGCATCAGCTCAAGATTGATGAACATCCGATGGCAACACATCAGACACCAGAGGAAGAGCCCAAGAAAGGCAACAAAAGAGGCCGAAAGAAGAAGATCTCCGGAACAGAACTGCCCAAAGCCATGCAAGAGACTCAAAAGAAGGAAAGAATATTACTCTCACTATCGGTTCCGTCGGAAAAGACGGCAACTGATGCGCGCAAATCCAACAGTCCTTATGATGTCTTTGAATTTAGGGATTCAGACGAAGAGGACAGCCCTCAGTTGCCTCTTGAGTCGATTCACAAGCAGAGCACAGAAATTTCTAAATCGCAGCCAATTATCGCTCATTCTGTGCCAGAAGTGGTTGAGCCAAACATTATTAAACTGAAACACAGTGTTATCGAAGAAACGCCGGTTATTAAGCCGTTGGTCGTCCCCACTGTTGAGACCCATCACACTCATACCAGACTGGACTCACATCAGGACCAGACCAGCAAAGAGTATGTGTCCGAAGTGTCACAACACGGAAAGCTGTCCATCACTATCAGATTACACCCGAAGGAAGGACAGGACGGAGCGGCCACCAGTACTGCAGAAGTGGTCAAGACTTCAAAGGCATTGCTTTCAGAAGACGCCGATATCAGCAAACAGTCGGCCATTAAGACCAGTGGCGAACAGCCACAGACCGGAGCCGATCACACGAGTAAAGGTGTGCGCAAATCGGCGCGACTCATGTCTTTGGTGCCGAAGATCACAATCGATGAGACCATTGAAGATGTGATTAAAGGTCACCACAAAGAGGAGAGTAAATCAAAACGAATCACTCGATCGAGTCGTAAAAGTGAAGAGTCCCTCGATTTGGAGGACGACCACAACGACGGTAAGTGTTGTTTTTCTGTTATCCAATCCTTTTTCGGGTCTAAAGTCCAATACTTGTCAAATATTAACCACTTTTTTGTGGAAATCCCAATATTTACGATTCGTTTGATGAATGACTCGTTTGACTAAATTTTCTCATTAATGAAAATTTTTTTGTTTTTTTTCTCATTTTTTGCTTACATTTGTCAGTCAATCGATATTTTGAGCGAAATATAGTTTATATTTCTCTTCCAGTATTCGTCAAAACGTTTTAATCAATTTTGACAAACAAAACATCTTTTTTATTATAAAAATATTTAATTTTTTAGTAAAAGTGTTTCAAATAAGCGAATAAATAATCTCTAGTTTTGTCTTTAATTTCGGTTTTCCTGTAAACCCATTCCTCTGTTGGGAACTCATTGGGAGCTCGACTTTGGGAGAACTTGTCTTCAAAAACGTGTTTCAAATTTCGTTTATATTAAAATTTATTTTTTCTATATATCTATATATTTGAATATTTATTTAGATTTCGTTTTTCCTGTTATTCATTATTAGTGAACACATTTCTAATTCAAATCCAATTTCTATTTCCAAATGTCTGTAATATTAGACTCGAAAAATGTTTTGCGCTCCTATCGGATCACCAGATCTTCGACCCGGGGCTCGATTACAGCTGAAACCGAAAATAGTAACGACAACAGCAATAGTCAGACACCGACTCCTGTCGAGACACACGAGCCCACTGTCACCAGACGGTCGACACTGCCTCAGCTACCTGTACTCAAAGTGGAACTGCCAAAGAGCTTGGGTCTGTCCCCTCGAATTGCACCCGAACAGAGCCAGAAACGCAAGTCGGAGGACATTCTCAGTGATACTACTGTTGAACAGAAGACAACACCAATTATTGTTCAACAGAAGGACGCGAATGAGACGACACCTGCCGCTGAGCCTAAGGAGGACTCCAGATCGAGTCCGGCCGTTCTCTTAGGTCCCGTGACTGGTCTTTTAGAGCCGGTCCAGAAAAAGGCTTTCGAGCACACGGCAGTCATTCAGGCTATCAAACCGATTAACACCAGTGCCAGCGTTTTGACTGCCAATGTCTCCGTTGTATCGACAGCGCCGGCAACAGGTGTTGTCTGTCAGTCACCGGCAGTGACTACTGTTTCGATGAACACAAATACAATAAACGCGACCACAAGTGTTATAACTCCGCCCAACCATTCAGTGATCACTTCAACTGCCATTCAGGACATACCAAACATATCGGAACGCATTCACGGCTCCACTACTGCTGTTAAACTCAAAACAGGAAAACCGTATAATTTGCCTGAAATTGAAAAACCAGTGATTATCACATCCAGTGAGACACCGATAACACCGGCCACTGTTGTGCCCATAACACCGACCACTCCGGCGGCTGTCACTACCATCGCTGTGAAGCCGACGCCAACAGTTGTGGAAAGTGTGGCGCCTATGACTCCGATTTCGATTCCGATTTCGACTTCAGTGACGACTCATGTGACTCAACCCCAACCCATTACTATTACTCCGAAATATCCACCGCCTGTCGGACAACCACTCGTTCCCATCGCTCAACCAATGCCAGGACAGTGGCCACAAAATCTGGTCACCGCTGCAGCCCATACGCAGCCAACTGTTCCAACAATACGTCAATATCCGCCCTCTTCTCAAACGACTCATTCGGTGGTTACCACTCAACATAACAGGCCTTCCATACCAGCCATGCCTTCATTCTCTGATTCAAAACCTAAGATTGAATTAACGCAGAATGTGAGTCAACCCCAATCGGCACCACAGCTACCGCCCGTGCACCAGAAGCTGACATTAGAGCCAAAGGCTCTGCCATCAATGCCCACAAGTGTTGTGACCAGTCATTCATCGGCAGAACCTTTGATATCACCGCCGGTTCACAAACACGAGTCTCGACGCGATTCTATCAGTTCGAAGACGAGCTCTAAATATGGGTCTGGGCTTCAGATTGCAGGCTATTCCTCTCCAGCCCACGAGTCTTCTGCGGTACACTCATTAGTGGCACCGAATTTGCACTCTTCTGCTAATACACGAGTGATTGAGGAACTCCTATCAAATCCACATCTTATGCCTCAACAAAAACAGGAAATCATTGCAAACATCCAAAGAGAACAGAGGGAACAGCTCTCAAGGGAACGGTCTGTGACTCCGGCCTCGATTCACGAGTCATCAGTTCGTAATTCAGTGCAAACGCCGACACCTGACGCGCAGAACCCATTAATACCGCCACATATGGCAGGACTGATGCGACCTCCGAGTCAGGCCGGACTCATTCACCCCCATCTGGGACTCCATCCGACAGATATGCAGGCCTTAGAACTGCAGGCACTCCGACAGGAAATGATTGCCGCACAGTATATGCATAATCCGCACTACAATCTGCCAGATATGAGGGCCCGACAGGAAGCCCAGGGACTGGTCAGAGCGGCTATGAATCTACCGCCGCGTTTCGTGTACCCGACCGGCAATTTCCAACTCCCGCTGACCCCCGACTCGAAGGCTCACGAACTCAATTTGAAAGAAAGGGAAAGACAGGAAAGAGAACGTCAACAACAAGAGGAAAGGGCTCTTAGAGAGAAGTCCAATAAACGTGAGAAAGAGTCGGGTCGAGAGTCTGTCGGAAGACTTTCCCATCAGGAAGAGGTTGAGTTCAAGTCATCGATTCAGAGACAGGCAGAGGCTGAGCTCAAAAGGCAGGCCGAGTCTCACGACCGAATGCTGTCCTCTATGCAACCGCCTCCTCCTTTGGCACCGCTTCGTATCCCAGGAATGCCATATCCACCTCCTCTGGCATTACGTCAATTCCAATCACATCTATTGTCACCGCATGAGAGGTATACCGACTCTCCAGCCATTGTTTATAGTCAGGGAAGGCCTCAATCGACTCATCAGATGAGAGCCGAAGAATTGAAACAACAGGAAGTGATGAGGCGCTCCCCTATCGTCAAAATGGACGACAGTCGCAAATATCAGACGCCAACAGATTTCAGTCAATTACATCGACAACAGTTGACGTCACCCTCTCCTCAATACAGTCTGGACGGCCGCTCTTCAGCTATGCAACCGCCCTCTCATTCGCCCGGAGCCCTATCATATCGAAAAGAGAGCACTCGATCGCCTCAAATGCCGCCACAATCCGAGGCAGAGGCGCTCCGCAAGCAAATGATGGCCAATCAATACCCAAACAAAGAAATGACTCAATCGCCCGGCCCTATGGCGCTCAATATGAGTGCTCAACAGATGGCCGCCGGCGCACACCTTCAGTTATCTCACAATCAGAGCCATTTACCAAACGAAGGCCTCATCAGAAGAGCGGCAATGAATCCAATCCCACAGTTGGGTTCGGAGCCACCGATTCACGGCCCGCCACCGCCAGCCCATGCAATATCTCAGGCGGCACACCACCAATCAATGGTACAGACCCCTCAACACGCCAGTCAAGTGCCACAACACGGGGACGCACTCCTGCAGCGGTACCCAGTGATGTGGCAAGGTCTGTTTGCCCTGAAGAACGACCAGGCTGCCGTCCAAATGCATTATGTGTCCGGAAACATAAGGATAGCCCAGAACTCATTGCCCCCATTCACCGAAGGAGGTGTTTCGCCCCTTAGGATCGCTCAACGAATGAGATTAGAGCCGATTCAACTCCAGGGGTTGGCTCGAAAAATACAGGTATGCCTTCACTTCTCATTCCTTTGGAATAAGTGTTTAATTGATTTTGATTTCTGTAATTAACAGTCAATTGATGAGCACTGCATACTACTGGCCCTCCCGTGCGGTCGCGACCACATGGATGTCCTCCAACAGTCCAATAACCTTAAGACCGGTTTCATAACATACCTGCAGAGCAAACAGGCGGCCGGTATTGTCAACATGAATGCTCCGGGTACTAATCAGGTACTGTCCAAACATCACTTTCAATGTTCAACTCGTTTATTAACCGTTTATTCTGTGCTAATTATAGGCCGCGTATGTAATCCATATATTCCCGACGTGTGAGTTCTCTCACGAAAATCTGGTGCGAATAGCGCCGGACCTGTTGCACAGCCTTCAGGAGATCTCACATCTGCTGGTAGTGATCGCAACCGTTTAAGACGAGCACAGAATTGGAGACAACTTCGGACTTATTGTTGACTCAAAGCGAACGATAAGTTTGTTTTCAATGACTTTGACTTTCAGACAAAAAACCAAATTAAGAGACAATTGAGACGACGACTAAACATACAGTGATTTTCAAAGACACTGCCATTCAATCAAAAAACAAGACATTAACCAATCAGACAGACATTGAAACAGAGACGGGAATTACCATTATTTGTGTCACTCCATTAAAACGCCATAAAAATCATTTCCATTGAATCCATTTGTCATTTCATACAATCATTGAAACCATTAAATAGTTTTCTTCTGAAAATTAATTAATTGTTAGTTAAATGTTGAGAACTCTTGAAATTTTGAATTTTCTCCTTATTTTTTGATCAGAATAACTGCTAAACACCGGGTATTTGACTAAAAAACAAATTATATATTTAATTGATGTACAGTTGACTCATGTTATGTCTGAAACACCAGAATTCACACACATTTCGGATGAGACACCGATTTATTGAATATTTCTGTAATTTAATGAATAATTTGTGATTTGAGTCGTTTTTGAGGCGATTTTCAAAATGAAAACAATTTTTGTTTGGCTTTCGTTCAGAATTCAGATAAACACTAAACTGAATGAATGTTTTCAAACAATTTGAATATTAATTATTAACAATTGCTGTAAAACCTATTGATTTATAAATATATATATAATAACGAAAATATATTTAATATTGTTCTCTATTTTATGTTAAGAAAAGATGAGAGAAAATAGTGATCTCGAAGTCATTATAAAACACTTGAAACCTAAGGATAACTAAAGTTTTAAGACTATTTGAAACAATTAAATACCATTTGATTGGGTTTTTTATTTGCAAAAAACACTTTACATATAAGAAAACACTTCATTATAATTGAGTAAATATATAAATATTGTAATTCATTTGTAAATATGATTATATATTTAGTGAACTATTATTTAGAGTCTACTAAAGCCTCAAAAAACTAAAGCTCTGGTAATCTATAAATTGATTTCAAATCTTTTATTTTATTATTAATTATTATTTTCTTTTGTTTTGTTCGCAAAAAACTTCGTTTTTTAACTAAAATCCAGATTTTCTTTGAATAAAGAGTTGAGATATTGTTTTGATTAAAAAAAAAGATTCGGATAAATGTTTGTTAAAATTGAGAGTTTATGCTCTAGCAAGATTTGAAATAACTATATTGAAAAGATTACACTCATTATTCTAAGGCTTTTATAATGAGAAACATTTGATTTCTTGGTCTTTCTTCTGGAAACCACTCTTAGGTTTTGTCCTTCTTTTCAATTCTCATCTATTCTTCCAATAAATTCAAACTAATTGTTGAGAAAAAACATTTTAATTGTTTGCGATATCTATAAGTCTGTAGTGAAGTCCTATAACTGAATACTTCTTCGGATAACTTCTTCGCATTGTTTGGTCAGAAAACCCTTTTGAACAGTCAGTCATTTTTGAGACGTTTTTTGAGAGAAATTAATTAATTAATTAATTGAAACCAATTTTTATTGAAGAAAAACAGAGATTTATTGTATAAAAGATTTGATTACTTATTGTAAAGAATTGATTGCTTTTTATTGCGAATAGAGATATGAAAAGAGATGAGAATATTCTGTAAAATTGTTTTTTGGAAATCAAGAGAGAAATTAATTAATTAATCTATGAATAGAGTAATGAGTGTAAAGAAGTTATATTTTATTGAAGTTTTTTCTGTCTTTTTGTTTGTCATTTGATTTTTAGTTTGCCTTCGATTCCGGTTTACAAAAGACTACTAAATGTTTGTATAAAAAAGATTAAGAAATCGAAGAAAACGTTTTTTGGGTTTTATTTGTGTAAAACATTATTATTATTATATAATTGTAAGAAAAGTTGATTATTTGAGAGACTAAAACGCACACACCTTTTCATTTTAATCTTGTTTATATACCTGGTGTCGGGCATATGGGGGGCGTCCAGTGGGCCCCTCCACCATAGTATGCGCGCACCCGATATATATTGATTAATGAATAGTACAATATATTACTAATTGCTGTAAAATATATCATATTTTGTATATATTATTATAATTATTAATATTATATAAAAAGTAAACAATTTTTGATTTGATTTCTTTTGTTTTTATTTATTTCAGAAAAAAACAACAAAATTTGAATTTCTTTTCGGACACAGAATAAGAGTATTTCCTTTCTTTTGGATTCTTTTCCGATTCTAGTCTTGAAGTTCTTGTTTTGTCTGTAATTTCGTAATGTTTTCTACGATTAATATCTTTATCTCAAGTGATATACCATTAATTCTGTTGTAATTCTTCATAAAACTCAAGAAAAGCGCAGCTTTTGGTTTGAAATCTCATCCATTTATTCGGTTTAGAAGTTCGACAATAAAAAGAGATTTTGAAATTCAAATCAAAATATAAAACAGTTTTTTAGGATATCTGATGAGAAAAACCGCAGAACTCCCTCTCAATAAGTGAACTATTCTTTGAAAATTCAATTCTTGTTTTCCAAGACTTTTCGAGTGGAATATATTCGAGGAAATAAATACTATCACTAAATATATAGAAAAAATGTTTGTTTGGCTTTCCTTTTGTGAAGAAAACTGATCTCAATGTGAGTTATGTGAAGAAAAAGCATTTGATTTAAACGATTGTACGATAATATCAGTGAATATATTTGTGACATATATTTGAAAACTAAATAACGTTTGAGTTCTGTTTGAAATACAATTAATTAATTGAAAAATTTGCTCAAAAGAATCAAATATAGTGTTGTATTTGATTTACTCATTTTTGAATTATTATTATTATTATTATAATTATTGACAAAAATAAATATTAATTATATTAATATATTTGATAACAAGTTCTTAATTCAACGAAATGGAAACGAATTCGATCTTGGTAGAGGCCCTACCAGTTGATTCAGAATATTTTCTCTTGATACTTGTCTTTCATTCAGTTTCAGGAAATTCAGAATTTTCACCTTGCAGATATTCTGAATAATTGGTCTTTTAGAAAAAATATAGACAAAGAATTTGTGGACATCTTTGAAGCAATTGAGCATGGAGATTCCTAGCCACATGCCCAGCAAACCACCAAGGTTGCACACAAACGAAATAAATGTCATCTCTGGTATATGTTTGATGAGAACATCGGGCATACCATTCCGTTCGACTAAGATATAGGTGCCTGGTATATTTCTTCCGAACACTTCTTCTCTTTCAAATGAATAGTATTTGAAATGACAATTGGGTCGACAGAGTTTGTTGCATGATGATTTTGCTCGATCCATGGTTTCCAAATTCCCATTAATGCAATTGTCGAGGAATTTGTGCCGAAAATATTTAAACATGGACGTTCGAAACAGGGAACCCGTGTCGAAAATCGAATTTGAGTGACAATATTTATTGAGTTGATCTTGGTAGCACCAGGTTAAACAGTCGGACCTCATATTGAAATTCCCAGACTTATGGTCCAAACCGTATTCAAAACAATTGGTTTCATAACTACTGCCCAACAATTCGGTAGAAATTTGAGAATAAGTCAGAATATATGGTTTATTGTAAAAAATGCGCTTGAAACTTTTTAGGTTCCATTCGGGTATTATATTTGGTGAGTGGAGAGTAATTGCAAACTGTCGGCCATATATGGGAATGGAATAGACGTCAAACCTGATTGAAATGTGTAATCGGTTTAAACCAATTCCTAAATGAGTCCACTCTTTCTGAAGATGACTGAAGAATGTAAAACATTTGCCAGAATTCCAGTACCCGTTGGGCTTCACCTGAACCATATCCACGCTCTCAATGGGCTGTCTTAGCATACGATTCAGTTTAGAGAATTGATCCTGCACATGATCCATTCCTCGCTTATTCAAAACCAATTTAATCATCGGTTCGTTAGACTCATTCATAAAATCCAAACTAAAGTCTCGGACAATATCTTCTAAGTTAAGGGATTTGTTTTTGACCTTGCTAACTATATCTGAAATCATCATTTGGTAAATTACTTGCGATTTCGGAGAGTCCTCGGGTTTCGGAGTAGAGTTGACCACAATTTGATAATTCGTATACAAATCCCCATAAAGTGGATCTAATTTAGAGATCTTCCTGAAGGACAGGGCGTAGGGATAGCATATTGTGATAGCCGGCAGAGTCTCGTTATTTAAACTTTCAATTCTTATATTGACCACAGTTTTACCTTGCCAATATTGGTGAATGAGCTCTTGGCTGTGGTAAACGAGACCAATGGCACAGAATAAAGTGGAAAATATTCGGAATTTTGTGACACATTTACAGAATTTCATTTCTCGGTAAAAGTTAAGATTCAAATATTAAGTTTGATATAAAAACTAACCTTGTTACTATAGTGATCTTTTAATATAAATATTTTTCTTGAAATACATTTAATCTAGAGTAATTTCAATCAAGGTAAGTTTATTTCCATTGAGTAAACATTATGAAAGCCTCATATGATAACATGAGCAAGATCAATGGATGAGACCCAAGGTTTTTCTTAAATTATTCTGGGTGAACGTAAGGTGTAATTTTTATTAAGATCTTCTTAACTTATCAAGTTAAGAAATTTGATCTTGCAAATGGTTTATGAATTGTTTGTTCTCTGAATCTGTATTTGATTTTTGTTTCTAATTATAACATTGAAATTGTTCTTGCTTATTTTCATTTTTCTAGAAGCGATATATTTGAAAAGTTGACTAAAATCTCTGAGAATATTGATCATGGATATTCCTAACCACAAACTAAGCAAGCCACCAAGATTGCACACGAATGATATGAACGTCATCTCAGGCAAGTGTTTGATAATGACACTGGGCATACTGTTCCGTTCAACTAGGACATAAGTGTTGGGGATATCAAAGTGGTTACCCTCTAATTCAAATGTGTAGTATTTGAAGTGACAGTTAGGCCGACAGAGAGTGTTGCATGATGATTTCACTTCATAGAGTATCTCCAAATTGCCATTGATGCAATTATCGAGATATTTGTTTCTGAAATATTTGAACATGGACGTTCGAAACAGAGATCCAGTTTCGAAAATTGAATTTGAATGGCAGTATTGATTGAGTTGATCTTGGTAGCACCAGGTTAAACAGTCGGACCTCATATTGAAATTCCCAGACTTATGGTCCAAACCGT
>JAQGBD010001222.1:0-17943 GCA_034698165.1 Punctoribates punctum | reverse complement strand
GTTGGTATGGTTACCAATCTTATATACTACATATTACATTCTGTAAATGTAGTGAAAAAGGAACTTGTTAACAGTTGGGCTAGTTTTATTCAAAATTTAATAAATAAATTGTTTTAAAATAAAAAAATAAAATTATTTAAAATTATTTAAATAAAGAAAATTAAGTTAACTAGGTAATTCTGTGTATAAATCCATCCAAAATGAGAAACTTATGATTTCTGTTATTAAAATAAAATTTTTTTATTAAATAACAGTTTTTTCAAAATCTTGATAATTGTTTCCCAGCTTTAGTTTACTTGTTTTAAGGATAATAATTTAAAGTCAATGCTCTTGTTGAATTTAAACTGACTGGTCGTCTTAATTACCATGCAAATAATTGTAATTTTAAAACAACCCATTGTTACCACACCTGAGTTGATAAATAATTGACTAAATGTCTGAACAAATAATTGTCTGAAAAGATTTCTTTTCATTAAATAAAATTCAATGAAAACTTTTTTAACTAATTTCTTGAAATTATTCCACTGAATAAAACTCATTGAAAATTCCATAACTTGGTGTAAATCAATTTTCAACCTCATCTGAATCAAGTAAAATTTAGTTTTAATTCACCAAGAACCTTTTTCTGAAACTTAATCTATAGAATAATCATAGAAAATGCAGATTCAACAAGGTGAAAGCCCACCTTACCAGAGCTCTTTCTCGTTCGTCAAAATAACCCTGATTGTTTTATACGACCTGGGTCTGTTAGTCTATGTTATCCTGGGTGTTTTATCTACCTTTGGGTTAATTGCACTCAATAATCAAAAGGTGGTGGATAAAATTGATAGAGAAAACAATTCACACCAAGCTGACTTGGAATTAGCAAGTTAGAATTACTATAACCTTGATTAATTGAATTTAATGAATTTAGCCATGTTCCTTTATAGAGAAAGCCGTCGTTTTAGGTTTGGCGGCTGTTGTGGTGCAGTGTTGTGTCTCTGCAGTATTCATAATAATTGGCCTGGTTGGTGTTGTCAAGGAACACAAGATTACCTTGATCATCGTAACGGTGATCAGTTTACTGGAGCTGATCTATTATGGGGCACTTGGTTCTAGGTTATTTTTCTTCATAGAGGCAATTATATTTTGGTTGACCGGATGCTTCATATTCATGATTATCGAAAGAGAAAAGTATCAGGGTCAGAATAATAATGACATGGCTATTCAAATAAAAATTTAATGTTTGTGATAATTCATTTAATTTTTATCTTGGTAATCTCGTAATATCAGAATGAATTGGTTAACAATTTGATTAATTTAGTTTGAATAAAACTTTGGAATTGATCAAGGTGAAATATGTTTTTCGATTTTAGCTCAACTAGATCATAATGCGATTTTATTTAGAACTTCAAATAGCAACAAGCTACAATAAAACATTCAAATGAGTATTTTCTAAACCAAGAATTCATGAAATTAAATTTTTGTTTAATTAAAATATTTAATCTTGGTTTAATTACAGTTTTTTTAATCTTGCAAAGTTATATAATAAAACTGTAATTTAAAATTTGAATTCATTTTATATTTGCTGAACATTTCACAAATTATTATCATGGACATTATATACAACATTGGCAAAAATATTACCTTGATACTCTGAAATCAAGATCAATTTTGAATAAGTTTATTATTTACAAGTTTATAACCAAGTTAAAAATTAAGTTTAAAATTCACAAGCAAACAATTTATTAAATAAATTATATAGAGCTTGCTCATATCTTTCCATACACTGAAGAGATTAAACAGCCTGGTTACTCTGGTCTTGGTACTTTTCTCTCTTGATTATCATGTAGAGGTAACCCCCAGTTAATGCGAAAATAATTGCTTCTGGCAATAAACCCAACCAATGATAACCAGCAACAAAATAAATGATTACTTCGGCCAAACTGATTATTGTTAGAATGATCATGGTAATTTTGTGTTCTTTGATTATTCCAACCAGGCCAACTATGATGAACACCGAGGACACCGTGAGAGCAATAATAGTAATGATGTTATCTTGCTCTTTGAAAAAACAAAGTAATAAAATTTAACAAGGTAATAATAATAATATAAGAACTTACTTGATTGTTCCTGGTCAGTTTTTTCATCAATTTTGTCATTTGTGAAGAAAGAAATCACCCCGATCACGACAATAATAACACATGACGTCAGAGCCAAGAGGTACAAAACAATCAGGGTTATTTTCACAGACACAAAACAGCACTGGTTTGGTAAATTATCTTGCTGTTTGGCCATATTAAGTGATTATTCTTCTTGATAAGTTAAAGAAAATATTCCTTCTGACCAAGCTCACTTTAAATTGACTGAATTAACTCCCATTTCGTGAATTTCAATGCGTTTTATTCAGAAATAGTTTCGAGGAATTTGTGAAATGAGTTTCTATTGAAAAATATTTTACTCGAAAACAACTTTCGTTTACTCATTAGTCGAGACAAAGTCTGATAAAAACTGGTTATTCTGACCTTGGTCATAAATTTAACTTAAATTAAATGCTAGATAATTACGTTTTCGTCTTTTGTTTGGTTATTAAAACAAGTAAACAAATGAGCTAGCTCATTAGGAAGTATTAATCATAATATATTATCAAGTAAAAATAAAAATTCATAACTTGATAATAATTCAGAAAACTGTAAACTAAATTTTCCTGTTATTCCAAGCATGGTTAAATTTTGAAAATTATATTCTTGGTTGCAGTCGATCGGGAACAATTTTTCAAATTATCATTACCTATTTTTAGTAGCAAGATAATTTTAATTAAATCTTCAGGTGATTTGAATATTATAATTTTGCACCTTGCTCAAACACTTGCTAGAATCGTAAACAAGAACAGATAATTTGAATTTTTTGTGCCAGATGAACATCAAGCTAAATTATCCAGGCCTAAATAAATAATGAAAATGAAACTCACCAAATTGCACCAAGTTAATAAATAATTAACAGAAATAACTTTTATTCAATGAATGCAATTTTTGATCTCGATAATTTACAATTGAGATTGACAGTCAATGCTATTCTGAGCTTGATACTTTTCCCTTTTCTCAATCATGTAGGCATACCCTCCAATGAGGACAGACATAATTGCTTCTAGGCACACAGAAAACCAGTTTTGAACAGCCAGGTAATACATAACCTCCAGGAAACTGATAAGTGACAGAATTATCATGGTAACTTTATGTTCCATGATCACACCAACCAGGCCAATTATAATGAATACCGAGGAGACCACCAAGGCCAAAATAGTATAAATACAGGCCATCTCTTCAAATCAGCAGGGTAAAAATAGTAAAATTCAAAATTAATCAAGGTAATTCAGAAACAAACTTGCTAAATCCAGATCCTCTTTGGTTTTATCCTTTCTTCCTAGATCATCTTGGACTTCTTTGTTACTGAAAGCCATTAAGGCGAGCGCAGCCAAAACCAGCAAGATAACAAACGCTATCAGAGCCAAAACGTTATAAATGATCAGGGTTATTTTGATGGACAAAAAACATCGTTTGTCGGGCGGAACTCCTTGCTCAGTTTTCATTTCGCCGATCATTTATTCTTGTTAAACTTATAAAAATACTCTTGGTCAATTTTTAACCCGAAACAATTGAGTTATAAAATGGTTTTACTCCTTGTCATTGAAAATTCAATGCTTTTTATTCGGAAATCGATTCAAGCAATTAATGAAATGATTTTTCATTAAATAAAAGGAATTTTATTTTAATGGAAAATAATTTTTTCAAAACAAATATTTGTTCAGACATTCAATTGTTTATCAATTATTATTTATTATTGTATTTTTGAACTTGGTCATTATTTATTTTCTTGTTATTCGACTGAAATAATTGTTATTCTTTTCGATTTAACTCAAAATTAGTAATTAATTGAACTAATTTTTAATTAAAATGAATTATCAAGCGAAAAAAATTAAAATCACCTTGATAACTATAAATGATAATTATTCTACTCTTGGTTAATTAAAAACTACTGAAAAACAATAGAGTTTAATGAAAAATTATATTAAACCTTACAAGATGACCAAGATAAAAATAAAATTAACTACTACAAACTTTAAATGGCCATGTTACTCTGACCCTGATACTTTTCCCTTTTGATAATCATATAGACGTAGCCACCGGTCAAACCGAACATAATTGCCTCGATAAAGACAGAGAACCAAGCACCAGTTGCCCCATAATAGATGAGCTCGAGCAAACAGATCACCGTTATGATGATCATGGTAATCTTGTGTTCCTTGATCACACCAACCAGGCCAATTATGGTGAACACTGTGGAGACCACCATGGCCGCAATACTGTAAATGAGGACTTTCTCTACAAATCAACAAGGTTAAATTTGTGAAATTCAATTAATCAAGGTGAAAGTAATATTAACTTGCTAATTCCAAGTCAGCATCGGTTGTTTCGTTTTGTTTTCGGATTTCATCTTGCACATCTTGATTATTGATTGCAATCAAGGCAAAGGTAGCCAAAGCCACCAAGATAACAAATAATATCAGGCCCAAGACGTACAAAACAATCAGGGTTATTTTGACGCATGAAAAACAGCCCTGATCAGGTGGATTTTGTGCTTGTTGAATTTTCATTTTCTGGAATTATTCTCTTCAACACGTTTCAGAAAAAGGTTCTTGGTGATTTATAACTGAATTTTACTTGTTTCAGATGAAATTGAAAACTGATTTACACCAAGTTATGGAATTTTCAAAGAGTTTTATTCAGTGGAATAGTTTCAAGCAATTAGTGAAATGAGTTTTCCATTGAATTAAATTTAATGAAAATAAATCTTTTCAGACAAATATTTATTCAGACATTCAGTCAGTTATTTATTAACTCAGTTGTGATAACAATGGGTTGTTTTGAAATTTCCATCATTTGCATGATAATTAAAATTTTCTGCCTGATTAAATCCAACAAGGTAAATGTATTGGCTATTGTTAGGTATATTCCATTAATTCAATCATAAATAACAAGAAAATATTAATTTCTTTTTCGTTTACCAGTAAAAAAATTCCAATTCACCATGATAAAAACATTTATTATTTTAATTTTTATTGATTGAAAATTGTCTGCTTTTTATTCAAATAAGAACCTAGTTCAATTTTCGTAAACATTCAAAGATCAACAAGAAAATACTAATTGAATAACCAGGTAAAAGAGTCAATCCTGGACCTCTAAGAAATTTATCAAGGCTAATATCTTCATGCAAATTGTCGTCTCTGCCGGAATCATATTTGAATTGTTTCTTGGTCTTTCCGTATATTTCCAACACAGTGAACCAGGTTGATAAGTACTTGTTCACTAATCCAATTTCATAACAAATTTCAATGCTACAAGATGATATTCAAATATAATAAGACAATTTAAATATACCAAGAACAGATTTGAAACTTACAAGCGATAAATCTGTTTCTCATATGGATGTTGCTTGCTAACTGCGCTGTATGAGTACTTATAGCTATACATGCCATTTGCAACTTTTAAGTTTGCATCTGGGTAAAGTGTTTGAACCGTTTTCATTATGAAACCATCAAACACAAGGACACTTTTACCATAAGCAAGATCATTGATCACATTTTGATTTGTCAACGCTGAATTATCAATTTTTGTACCACGGTAATCGTGATATTTAGTCATTCTTTTGAACATTTCTTGGTGAATCTCTGGTCGAATCGATTTAATGTATTCAGTGCCTGCATAATTTGTAGCAAGATAAATGTTCGGCCTTGAGATAATGTCATCCAGCGAGTTGACAGTGAGCAAGGCTCTTTTGAATCTGTATGAATTCAAGAGAAGGCATTGAAATGACCAGGATAAAATAACTGAACTGAATAGCCAGATGATAAATATATAAAAATGAGCCCCGGATAACTTTTTCCTTAAATAGTCAAATAATCCTGATGATTTGTTCAGAAAAGTCATCCATGTGAAGATAAATATTTCAAAGAAGCTAAGCTTGCTCAAATAAAAGCTTTTGAATAATATGCTAAGAATGATTGTGCTCGCTAATATACTCCACCAGATCTATTTATAATTAAAAATGAATTTATCGTGGTGAACAAAAATATTTTTAACAATTTCACCTGGATAAAGAAGAGTTTAGTGTAAGAGAAATAAGAATCATCATCTTGGTATCTGAGAGCGCTTAAAATTTGAAATCCATAATCCATGTCAATCGGTATTAACTTGGTATATTTTAAAATGTCCTCGGTAAAGTTAGTCATCACAACACACACCTTTCTAAAATCTATATTCTGAAATTTAAAATTCATATTAAACCATTGAGTCGATCTTGGTAAATTACATCAAGATTTTGGTAATATTCTCGTTTAATAGTTACGGATAAATTGATCTTGCATATTAAATACTTAACCAGATCAGAAGCATATCCAAAAAAAGGAATTACCTGAAGAATTTTTAAATTTACTTTTTGTTCTTGGTAAATTATTTAAATACCGGAGGATAGTGTGTGATCAATGTGTTGCCAGATACATTTTGATTATCATTACACTGATAAGTTTGGTCCTCTTCATATTCATCAAATTTAGTGAAGATATCAAAAATATCAAATATTCTTGATTCAAATATATCAGCCATTTTGTTACCAAGATTAGAAGAAAACTAATACTTTTCCCGAGAAACCAAGATTATATAAACATGTTAATTTTGATTTCCATGAAATATTTGTCAATATAACCGGGATATAAAAGTTAGGATTGATTTAAAAATACAAGTTTGAATTATTCATCAAGATTCCACATTTTCTTGCAAGGTGTCTTGGGATTTCATTTATCGGATATAATAAATTGATTCTTGTGAAAAATAGCAGGATCAATTTTATTTTATTTTATTTTTTCAAAAATATCGAATATTCTTGGCTCAAAAGTTTCCATTTTGATTTAGTTAACATTAATGTTCTTGGTTATATACTAGGCGTTTTTTTTCTTTTTAGCAAGTCGATTTTGTTTACTGCAAAATAAATTATTTTTATATTTAAATTTAAGAATTTTACTTGATTAAATTCAAGCCATACTAAGGTTATTTCAGATAAACAATCATGATATTTGAATAATCAGGAAGTACAAGCAACTTAAATGTTGAAAAGACTTAATAAATTCAAAGAATTAACATGGCACAAAATTCTATCGATCCAATATTGGAAGAATAAATAATATTAGCAAGTAAAAAATGAATGTTGCTTGACAATTTATTGATTTATTTTACTTTTAATAATTTCGAATAAGAAAATAAGCAAGCTGATTAGATACCCAGGCAACAGGGTTACAATTGGACCTCTGATAAATTTGTCCAAGCTAATTGCCTGGTGCAAAACATTTTTAAAATTAGTTGAATCAGTATCACTGTTCTTGGTCTTTCCATAAAACTCGTAAACAGAATCCATAATCGAAAAATATTTATCAATTCCACCCGTCTCATAACTTATCTTAATGCTGCAAGGTGAAATAGAAAAACAATATGTCAAAAACAAAATATAAAAATTGATGCCCAAGCAACTTTGACTCCGGTGTAAAATGGCTGCCATTTGTGATAGAAAAAATCGGGTTCAGGATTAATACCTATTACCTAGTTCCATGTTCCATTTCACCTAGGCTATGTGATGCTTGGTATATTTATCTTTTTTATTCCCAACGGGAGAGGGGTATATTTTAAACACCCAGCGAATTTTTTAGCTGTGAATGGCTGTGGCTGAGAATTTTTGGAGCCACTCTAAAATAAATCCCAAAAAATCACCCCGTTTATTTCAATTTTTACCTTGATTCTTCCCAATTGTACCCGGCTTTACCCCTGACCAAAGGTGCTTTGGCATGCCCATGGCAACTTACAATTGCAAGATAACTTCATGATATGGCGAAACTTTAGTTATATAATAGAATTTATATAACAGATTGTATTTATGATTTGATTCTTGCAAGTTTGCATCAGGGTTTAAAAATTTCAATGTTCTTGTTATCCAACTGTGGCCGAGAATCACTGATTTGCCCTTGGTAACATCAGCAATTAGATCTTCTTCGGTATAATAAACATATTGAGTTGTGTTTATATTAAGAGCTTGCTCATATTTGTCTATCCTGGGTAACAGCGCTGAATAAATATCGGGCCTAGATAATTCGAGTTGTTTTATACCAAGATAACCCGCAACATTCAGATCCTGGTTAGATAAAATGTCATCCAGGGTGTTAACAGATAGCCAGGGCTTTTTTATTCTGTACGAATTTAAAAGTAAACATTGAAATGACCAAGATAAAATTGTAGCGGAAAATAGCCAGATTATTAATAAACTAGTTAGAGCAAATTTTCTATAATTGCGAATTTGATCGAATAAATCGGACGATTGGTTGAGAAAAGTGATCATGGTAAATAATAAATAGTCGATTAAACTATTCTTGTTCGAATCGAAGAACCTTAATACTATTGCCATGGTAACAGCGCTTATAATCAAACTGATCCAGATCTAGAATTTATGAATAAATTTAGAATATTTTTCACTTCAACCAGGGTATGAAATATTTATTAAATGAAATAAATTACCATGGTTGAAAATAATTTTGTAAATGAAAAGTAAGACATGTCATCATGGTACTTTAGAACACCCAGTATCTCGGTCTCGTAATGCTGGTGAATGGGCGTGGCTAAAGTTTTACTCAATAGGTCCTCGGTGGAATTATCCGTTAAGAAACAGAGCATAGATTGATTCTGAAGTATTGAGATTACCTTGAACATTTGTTTCATTTAGATAAATTCTAGAATTATTACCAAGAAGTCTTCGCAGAATCCATTTATCAAATTAACTTGCAAATTTAGCCGGCAAGTCAAGTAATTCAGCAAGGTTAATTGGAGACCATACAACTGTCTCTTTTGGAAAAGAATTCAGCAAGTTAAAAATTGAAAATAAAATAATCATGTTCAATCAAACCCCATCATAAGGAAAAATGATTGTCCCTGATACATTTTCCAAAGCACCACCGCATCTGAGCTCTTCATTAACTTCGTAATATTCGAACTTGGCAAAATAATCCCAGATTCTCACCAATTCAAAATTCATGTTTCACTAGCAAGAACAAATCTATTTGATAAAAAGATCAATTTCTAGGCGAGACTTATAAAATATTCAATTAACAAAATGTTCTTGGTAAACACAAGTTTTCTAATAAAGATTAATTTCATGTAATTGTTCTTGGTAAATAAAAATCTTATTATACTCTTGTGTTAATAAACTTATTATTTATCAAGAACAAAAGAAAAACAATAAAATTCTCATCATGATACTTGAATAATTAGCAAGTAAGATAATCAGAAAAAGAAATTTTACCATTTTTAATCAATAAATTAATAAAATTAACATGGGTTAAAATTTTATCGAACTTTGCAAGAATAAATTATACTAAAAATTATGAAAATGTTGCTTGACAATTTATAGTTTTATTTTATTTTTAATTATTTCTAATAATAAAACAAGCAAGCTAATTAAATATCCAGGCAATAGGGTTACAATCGGACCTCTTATAAATTTGTCCAAGCTTATTGCTTGGTTAAAATCAAATTTTGACCTTGTTAAATCAATATTCCTGCTCTTCATCTTGCCATAAAACTCGTTGACAGTATCCACGGTGGAAAAATACTTTTCAATATCACCAGTTTCATAGCCCCTCTTAATGCTGCAAGGTGAAATTCGAATAAAGTCAATTAACAAGCAAATAAAAACTTACAAGCGCAAGATCATTTCACTATACGGATGTACCTTACTCACATAAAAGAATTTGTATAAAAGATTGTATTTATCATTTGATTCTTGGAAATTTGTGCCAGGGTTAAAAAATTTCAATGTTTTTGTTATCCAACTGTTGCTTATTATTACTGTTTTGCCCTTGGTAATATCAGCTTTTAGGTCTTCATTATCTAGGTCCCCGACTTTACTTGTGTTAATTTGCATAGCTTGCTCATATTTTTCTATCCTGGGTAAAAGGGCCGAATAAATATCTGGTCTAGATAATTTCAGGTCTCGAACACCAAGTGCTCCAGCAACATTCAAATCCCTTCTTGATACAATTTCGTCTAACGTGTTTACGGTGAGCGAGGCCCTTTTAATCCTGTACGCATTTAGAAGTAAACATTGGAATGACCAAGATAAAATTGTGGAGCAAATTAACCAGACCATAAGTAACCAAGATAAATTAAATTTTCTATTCTTGCGAAATTCATTGTATAATTTAGTTGACTTATTGAGAAAAGTCATCATGGTGAATAATAAATAATTGATTGAATTATTCTTGTTCGAATTTGAAAAACTCAATACTATCGCCATGGTAACAAAGCTAATAATCAAATTGACCCAGATCTAGAATTTTTGAACAAAATTAGAATTATTTTTACCAAGGTATGAATTATTTACCATGGTTGAAAACAATTTCGTGAATGAAAAGTAAGACATGTCATCATGGTACTTTAGAACACTCACTATCTCGGTGTCGTAATGCAAGTAAATGGGCGTGGCTGAAGTCTTCCATAATAGGTCCAAGGTGTAATTGGTCGTAATTATACAGAGCATGGTTAAATTCTGAAAATTTATTAAATACCATGGTGAAATCTTTGAAACATTACCTCAAAGTCAGGGCAGTTTCCTTTCATAAAGTCAACTTGCAAATTGAGCTGGCAAGTCAGGTAATTTATCAAGGTTACTTGAAAGCCAAATAAGGGCCCCTTTTAGAGAAAAATTTAGCAAGATAAAATACAAAATAAAGTTCAAACTAACCCCTCCATAAGGAATATTAATTGTTCCAGATATATTTTCGACGCCACTGCATTTTATCTGATCATCATCTTGGTAAAATACGAACTCTTTAAAATACAGCCAGATTCTAGCCAGCTCAAAGTCCATGTTTAGTTTGAATAAACAAAAAACAAGAAGATTTAATTTCTAGATTAAGTTTCATAGATTATATTCTGTAAAATATTTATTCTTGCAAAATATAATAAATGGTCTTTTTATTTATTCCATGTTAATTTCAAGAAATATTTCAACTTGATTATTCCTAACATTCAAGATAATCATACTTGCTAATTATTTAAATATCTTGTAATTAATGATTATTTTGAAAACTCCAATCGTTAATAAACTTGGTATTGTTAAGAATAAAAATAGTAGCTTGCTACATAGTCAATATATTCTTCGGTTTGACCATGACATATTTTTGAGGTTGCTTGCTCCTTACAATTATCAAATAAGCGTAGCACCCGGTCATCAGACTGACCGAGCAACCTAAAACTGCGAATGACCAAGAGTGTTTTGTGACGCTGAATATCATCCCGATCATATTCAAGACAGTGATAGTGACCATGATACATTTATGCTCATTTATCACACCCACCAAACCAATAATAGTGATACACGAGAATACGGCCCCCATTACCAAGGCAATTATGGTCACACTCCCTAGAAAGAGCAGGGTCAATTCGAATTAAACAACATACAATTTAATACAAAACTTACCAAGTTTATTAATCACTTGTTTATCTTGTTCATTCTTCAGTTCTGAATAAGATTGAACATGAAACAATCCAAAGGAAACACCCAGCGCAAGTATATAAACAGCTAGCACTAATATTCCCACAAAGATCAAGGTTATTTTAAGTAATTGAAAAACTCTCGCCTCTTTCACTTTCATTTTGACCAAGAATTTGAAATTAATTCGAAAATATTATTATTATTATTATTATTAAGATTATTATAAACTGATTAAAATTCCAACGTATTATCACCTAGTTAACATTTTAATCCAGGTATTTATCAATTAATTTCAGATAACTCTGTAAAATATTTCGAGTGTTTTGTTTATACAGATTGTCATTGAATGACATTAAAAACACAAATGAAATTAACCTTGAACACTGTCGCAAATTGTGATTCACAATGAGCATGCAAATCTAATTCATTAGACAAGCATGCGTGCAGTTTAATTATCAGGTTACTAACCAATTCACAAATGTCGGGGTAATTATTAACGGGATGTTGACGTCGAACCGTTTCTCTCGATTAATGATTATATGAAAAGTTGTTTTCGAGTCAAATATTATTCAATAGAAACTCAATTCACTATTTCCTCGATACTATTTCTGAATAAAACGCATAGAAATTCCAGAAATTCGAGTTAATTCAAAGTAATCTTGGTCAAATAAATTCTTAAAATGGCCAAGCAGCAAGATAATTTACCCAACCAGTTCTGGTTTGTGCTTATGAAAATGATCCTGATTATTTTATACGTCTTGGCTCTGATAGCCTTTCTTATCATGATTGTGGTCGGGGTCATTGTTGCTTCAAAAGAAACCACCAAAACTGACCAGGAACATTCAAGTTAGTTCTAATTTGTCCCTGTTCAATCTATACCTTATATTTATTACCTTGTTGATTCAAAGAAAAAGACAATATCACTTCTATCGTATCTTTTGTCGTGTTCTCGGTATTCATTATAGTTGGCCTGGTTGGGATAATCAAGGAACACAAAATTACCATGATCATTTTAACGATTATGTGTTTTGTGTATGTAATCTATTATTTTGTTGCTGGTTATCATTGGATAGAATTGTTGCTAGAGGCAATTATGTGTGCCTTAACTGGTGGTTACCTCTACATGATTATCAAGAGAGAAAAGTATCAAGGCCAGAGTATCTAGTCTGTTTAAAATAAAAGCTTTGAAAAAATATGAGCTAGCTGTATTTAATTAATTTAATAAATTGTTTGCTCGTGGAAATTAAACAAGATTTTCAACTTGGATATAAAAAGAATTTTATTATCTTGCTAAATTATCAATTCAGTTTTTAAATCAAGAACTTGTTCTCAAGTTATGACCAAGATTATAATTCAATCAACTTTTTGTTAATTGAAAATTAATTCAAGTTTTAAATTACAGTTTTATTTTATAAATTAACAAGATTGAAAAACTGTAATTAATGCAAGGTTGAATATTTGGGTTAAATAATGATTTTCGATCTAGTTCTTTTGGCTTAACGATTCTACGGAATTTTTAAAAACATTTGAACGTGTTAATTTAAAATTTTTTATATAATCTAGGCATTTTGAGATGGAGTTTTACTTTAGATACAATCTTGAACAATTTTAACTGATAAACTGACCAGTGATCAATTTAAACATCTAATAAAATGATTACTTTTTAAATTAACAAGATTAAATTATTTCCTACGGTCAGTCATCTGTTTTGATGAATAGGAAGTCTTTAATAGAAAACCAGATGTTATTGAAATTGGTTCACAAAATGTGAGATATTTTTGGAACAATTCAAACAAATTATACAATGAATCGAATAGAGGTCATTGAAATGAACCAGGTCTTTGATAAATTGGAATTTCATCTAGTGTTCCGTGTGATCGTCGAATGTAAGGCATATACGCTTGGTAATTCATTTTAAAATTAATTATTTATGTGTTTATAGCACTGGCTCTTTAAATTTATACTCTTTGTAAGTTAGCACAAATATTAACAAGCACATTTTATGCGATTATAATCTTGCTGGATATTTTTTAGCCGAGAAAGAGCTCAAAGAATTGATAATGATCAAGATTAGAATGAAGAATAATATGGTCCTGAGCCTCTAATTAAATTCAATTCAAAACTAATTTTAAATATTTTTATGACTGAAAACCAGATGTTATTGAAATCGATTCACTAATTGCTAGTTATTATTGAATTAATAAGTCAAACAAATCAGACAATGAGCCGAATAATGGCCAATAAAATGAACCAGGTCTTTGATAAATTGATCATTCAATCTGCACACAGCAGAGTAAGTATTCACAAAGTTAGTGATCTAGCCAAAATGATAAATTATCAACTTGAATGAACTTGTTTAGTTGAAGAGGGAATGGCAACTGTTTTCTACGCTTGATGACAGTGATGACTAAACCTGTCTTCTAGTGTAATTAGCAAGGTAAGCCCAAATAATATCAAAAATAGCACTCATATATGAATTTATCTAGATGATGTGCTCATTGAACAATTCTTCTCAGGTCTCTATGGTGGCTATGAAGGACCGAAGACCCAGGTCATATCTTCATTGTAAAAGAAAATAAAGTAAATGTGTTTTTAAGATTGATCTTGGTTTATTTATTCAAGTTGTTGTTGCAGATTCCCAGGTTATTTTCCACGGCCCAAGTTTATCGATGGTATGTCAAACTTATTAAGTAATAAATATGCAAGCTAATTGTTTGCTTATTCTAGCGATGGGCTGCACTCGAGACAAATGGATGGCCCTTGTGCAATTTATCCAGTTTAATTTATCTCGATCAATTTTGTTAGATGGCATTGGGATCTGATTTCAGTTTAATTGGTTTGTGATTTGAATAACCAATTAATGAATAACCGGATCCTTTTGTCATCAATAAGTCAGCACTGGATTGAAGTCAGGACTGAAAGTCAATTCTTAAAAAAAAAAATATATTTTTAAATATAATTATTATTTAGTTTTGTTTAACATTTGATCAAGATTAGTTTATTTTTCAAATATTATTATTTTGAGACTCAATTATCAAAAGTAAAAAATTAAAAATAAATAAAGAAAATTACCTTGGCCATCGCTTAATGAGTCAATGACATAATTAATAATTATATTCTTGGTTAGAATATTATACAAGTACCAAGAATATTATTTAAACTCTATTTGCCCTGGTTTATTTATTCAGCAGGGTTTTAAAATCGAAATTACATCGTAAATAAAATAAAATAATGTACTTGTTTAATATTAGATGTGCTTGTTCATTTCAGTTCAGACAATGAAGAAAGGTAAAATAATAATTATTAAAACTTAATTGAGCTTGCAAATATTTTATTCTAGAGATAATGGAAAACATCAAGAATTTTCTCAAAATGTTGAGAATAGACTTCAAGGGATTATACATTGGAACGAATGAGTTCACCCTGGTCAAACAAACGCTGAAATTATTCTATATATTGGGTATTATCGGAACAATCACCTTGTCAACTATTGGGTTTACATCGTACAGTTATTATCGGTGTAAGTAATCACCATGATCATAATTTTACTATTTTTCACCATGTTATCTTCAGATGAGGTGCCAGTTAAGGCTCTCGCCCTGGTTTATTAGATCATTTTATCTGGTTTGGGAATCATCGGGGTCGAAAAGGAGATGTTCAGCGTAATGTTAGTGTGCATAGGACTGAACCTGGTCAATCTCATGGCTTATGGTGTGCTCTACTCTTGGATCGCCTCAATTCTGGTCACTTTCACAACAGTATTGACCGCTTTCTATGCGGTTATGATATATCGCAGGGTTAAGGTCTCTGACCTCGATTCAAATGAATCGATCAAAGAGCAGATCATTTCAGAGAAAGATGTGTCGCAAATATAAACTGTAATTTCAAAATATAATTTATCTTGTTCAATTAACCAAGATATTTTATATTAAATGGAAACAAGGATACCGAACTTATAATTTGATCTAGTAAATTCAATATTTTAAAGACTTTTACATTGATTATACAATATTTTGTTCATCCAGTTCATATTTACACCTTGTTTTAAAAGTTAAAAAAAACATTTTATAAAAAAAATTAACGATTTTTAAAAACTACTTTGTATTCAATAATAATATTTATCTAGTTCATTTTGTAGTTGAAAATTTGAAGGAAAAGAATTGAATTTATTTTAGAATGAACGAGGAAAATTTATCAAGTTAATTGAAGTTTGAAAAATAATAAAATATTAATCAATTGATTTATAATTGAATATCATTTCAAAAATTTTAATTAAATTTAATTCAAAACTAATTTTAAATATTTTTTTGACTGAAAACCAGATGTTATTGAAATCCATTCACTGATTGCTAGTTATTAATGAATTCTTAAATCAAACAAATTAAACAATGAGTCCACTAATGGTCACTAAAATGAACCAGGTCTTTGATAAATTGGTGGTTAAATCTGCAAACAGCAGAGTAAGTATTCTCAAAGTTAACTTGATCAAATTGATTAATTATCATCCTGGATATTATTGTTTAGTTGAAGAGCTGGGAATGGTCTCTGACTTTTACAGGTGTTAACATTCCCTCAGCTTAAATGTATCAAGGCAACTCTTCATGGAACGGTAAAAAGGAATAATATCTAGAATACCACTCATATATCAATTTATCTAGGACATCTGATGCTCACTGTAAATATGTGTGCTTGATAAGATTGTGGGCCTCAATTGAAAAGCGCACAAGAGATAACCCGGTTAATATAATTTTGATCATAAATATATTTGCATGCTAATCATTTGTTTGTTCTAGCAATGAGCTGCGGTGACTACAGTTACAAGCTCATTAATTCCGATACTTCCAGGGCCATTTTTAAAGTGTAGTTCACCAAAACCTAATAGTGTTGAACTTATCAAGATCAATTCTCTTGTTTGATGGAATTGGGATCTGATTTTGGTTTAATTGGTTTGTGATTTGAATAATCAATTAATGAATAACCGGATCCTTTTGTCATCAATAAGTCAGCACTGGATTAAAGTCAGTACTAAACGGAAACTCTTTGAAAGACATTATAAACAATTATTAAAATTAATTAATTAATTTATTATTTAATTTAAAATTTAACCATGTTAAGATTAATTTTCAAAATTGTTTTATTAAGATTTGAAATTTCCTTGTCCATCACAATTCTATCAAGATTAAAATTTATTGCTCTTCGAATTGTTCTCCACATTATTGATCTGCAAATTATTTTTCAAATTGTTCTTGTTTCTTTGAAAAACAAACCCAAGATATGCCACACCCATTACCAAGACAATTGTTGACTGACCAGTTTCGAACCAGAAATGTCGGCAGATGACATAGATCAGTTTCAGTGGGAAGAAAACAAAGCTAGCCAGCAAGATCACCGAATTTTCCAAGATCACTCCCATTAGGAACACGAAATCAATGAATAGAAAAATTGCCATGGTCGCCAGTGATTGTATCCAGGCATTTTCTTTGATTATAAATTAGATCAAGATCAATTATAACCTAATTTTCCAATTTATCAAGCTTACTTTCAGTTAAGAAATCACCCTTTGATTTGATTTTCAATTGAACCTGCTTAAGCAGTTCCGAATAACCATGATACCATTCTTCAAATCGAATAAGAACTGCCAAGAATGAAAATAACAGCACAAGTGCCAAGGCCTTTTTAAACCGTTTGAATACGTGTTCATTTTCAAAGTTCACCATTTTGAAAGTAATTTAACCTTGTCAAAATATTAACAACAATTCAAATAACAAATGTTTTATGTCATTTGTTTTTGAAATGTCTTTGGTAATTTTTTTCAGTAATATTTGAACAGGCTTGTTTTTGTTATCAGTAATATTTTCGTAATTGATTGATTCCTGTTTGACTTGGTAATTTTTCTGATTGTCAATATTCTATGATCTAGGTGATTTGTCCAAAAATATATTTTAAGCAATTGATCCATGTTAAACCTGATGATTTTTGTGCTAGATTATTCGACAATTAATATTTCAAACCCTGATTCAAATGACAAATAAACTGTAATCTTGTTACAGGAATTATCTTGTTTAATTTAACAAGATAATTCTCTTTTATTTGGAAACCACATCACAATACATAATTTTAACCAAGTTAGTTTAGGGCAGACATCGCCAAGGGGGGGTATAGCCCGGAAACCCCCCCTTAGGCCGAAAATTTGGGAAATACCCCCCCTGAGATTTTGTCGGCGAAGCCGACAAAATGGCCGCCGGGGGCGAAAAATTGGGTTTTTAGGTGCAAAAAATCCTCCGGGCTATACCCCCCCCCCCCTGAAAAAAATTGGAAAAATCTCAGGATACCCCCCTAATACCCCCCTGAGGTCGATGAGCTTGGCGATGTCTG